>VWZK01010087.1:0-90119 GCA_013396935.1 Baryphthengus martii | reverse complement strand
TTTTTTTTTTTTTTTTTTTTTTTTTTTTTTAATATTAGAATTTAAAATACAGTATGGGTAGTCTGACAATGAGCATTTGAAGTAAAGGGGGAAATATCTCAAAGAGTACAGATATTTGAAATCTACCTGTAACTCGAGTGAGCAGAAATGGAAAGTGACACTGAACAAGGACTGTATCTCAGCATTATGGTGTTTTTCTTTGTGTTTTCCCAAAGCTAACACATGAGCTGCGTGTTTAGTTTTCCCTGCATGCTTCACCAATTCCTCTCCTAAAGGTGTTAATGTGTTGTCAAGACCCGTCACATCAGTAAGATTGAATTGTTCCAGTGCATTACTGCAGCGATAAGTTATAATGAAAAATAAATATAATTCTTAGTGAGGTACTAAAATGAGACTCTGCATTTCTCCTGATGAAACTGAAAAATGAGTGGATTTCTAAAGGACGTTACATTTAGCATATGTAATGTCCAGTGTAACTGCCACAGAACAGTCTGTGGGGAAGAAAGTCAAATATATCAAATAATTCTACTAAATTTGTGGGTTTTCTTGTAGTTTGTAAGCAATTCAGAAATTTTGTTTGCATAAATTCTAGGGTCAGAGGTCATCTGCTTGTTTAGGATTTTCTGTTGTGTTTTTTTTTGTTTCTTTGTTTTTTCCACAATCATTTATCCCTTGCTGCCTACTTTCCTAAAGATTAAGAGTATTTGGATTCAGTAGGGAACAGTGTCCACCTCCTCGTGTAGGTACAACTTTGCTTGTTTTCTGGAGTCGACACACGAATTATTTCTTTACAGGGCTAATTTGGGCATTTTGTAGCACGTACTAGGACTGTTACGTTCACTAACGGTGTCCAAGGGTACCCATTTTCATGTATGCTGGAGGTGGAAATGTATTAATGGTAAAGGCTGGAATTGAGCTCAAGACATGTTAGGAATAGGAGGAAATACGATGTATATCTTGGTGTGTGCTGCTAATTCTCCAGCAATTTTAACCAGTTCTTTTCATGGAATTTAAATCAATCACACAAAGAATTGAGAGGACAAGCATTTTTCTTTCCTTTTTTTTTTAAAAAAAAAAAAATGATAAAGAAGGCCAACAGAAATGCAAAAACTCCGTATTTTTTTTTCTGTTTCCTATTTCTGCATGGTGTATAAAATTAACTTTATGGGTAATGATTGATTATTCTGGTTTTTCGTGTCTGTTGTGATATTGACGTGAGCCTACTTTTCCCTCCAGTTTTCTCTTATGCTTGGCCCTTAGGCAAGTTGCTTGGAGACTTGAGTTTTGCCACAGACCAATTCTTTTTCTGTGGCTCTTCCCCTTGACTGTGTTCTTCCTTCCTGCAGCAAGTTAGGAGAGAGGTAGATCAAGATGTAGTTTTCCTTGAGATGGTTGGTGAGATTTGCAGATATTGCTCTAGAGAGCAGAGGGGTTGTGAAATTCTTCACCTGATACTCTGTTAGCTGTGTTGTTTTTTTTTTTAAAAAAGTGACATAATTATACATTTGTGTGCTGCTTTTTATGTATTCTTAAAAGCTCCACAGAGAGTGCACTATTTCTTACAAAGATGTCAATCTGCAAATCCATGAATGCTTAGTTTTTCACTAGCAACTGAAATAGGAATTGACCATGCAGATATAAATCAGGGCAAATCCAAACACAATCCAATCCAAATCTGCTGAGTTGCTGTTCTAAAATGTAGTTGGTTTTATTTTGATACAGCAGATATTTAATTTCTATTTCGTTACCTTGAACCATGTGTCCTTCAATCCTTGAAGTATATGGAAGCTCTTAGCTTTTCTCTGATTTGGTGATGCTTTTTTCTTGCTTGCTTGCTATGGCTTTGCAATACAAACTTCCTTTACGCTGTCTATATAGGTAAAAGTTTATCACTGCGCTTATTCTTTCTTATTGCAGCTATCTAATGCTCTTTTCTCTTGACCTTTTGCACTGCTTTCTTTAAAGAGCTCACCAGAAGGCTCTGACAGAAAATGGACATATTTAAACGTGCCTGAAACAGATGGTGATACTGTGAGTTCTTCAGAATCCTGTGCTTAGCTTATGTTTAATGCTTCTCTCTCTTTTCTCCCATTGTGTTGATGACTATACCCGTGTTTCTCACCAGGTTCCTATGTGTCAAGATTTAGATGGTTATATACGTTTTTGAGCAGTCTTGCTCAGTGAGTCAAAAGAAAATATGCATCAGATTTATCAGATGCCTTTGATTTTGCAAGTCTGCCTATCACTGTGATTTTCTTTGAAAATATTTACTGCTTTCCTACTTGTAATTTTTTGGAAGAGGAAATCCCCATAGTAGTACTCTGCATGGTATGAGTGAGAAAAAAAGAGATTGGGGGGGTGATGTATTATGCTGCAGAGGGAAAAGTTTGTGGGAATTTTGCTAAACTTTTTTTGACTTTAGAAAAATTGCTGAAATAGTGGATATAGAATTTTACTCATTCTTTTAGAATTACTAATGAACTATAACATGCATTTATACCATCTCCATTATAAGAAACATCCTTAAGACATTGTCTGATGGTTCTGTCAGCAGTTCTCTTATGAGGCTCAGTAAAAAGTAGGTGGACAGCTGAGCCAGAAAAATGATTTATTTATTTTTCTGCTTGGAACTTATGTGAGCTTACAGTTTATTTCGTCTGTCTGATCTTCAGTTCATGCATGAATTAAATAGTGGTAATTTAGATTTAGTTATGTTTATAAATACGCTTGAGTCTTGCATGAAAAAACATCAACTGTCTAGACATTTAAGCTATTGTTGATTGTAATTCCTATTCCCTTTTACATCAAGTAGAAGCAAGTGCTATTTCTATTCTATGATATATCAGTTTTCATAGCAAATCTTAACAAGTATGACAATACTGCAAGGCTGTGATTATGAAAAAAGCAAATCCTGGGAGTGAGTAATTTGTTTAAGCCTCTAAGTCCTTTTTCTCTCCCTCTCCAGACTAGCATTAACAGCATGCTGAGTGTATATAGTGAAACCGGTGACTATGGCAACGTGAAGGTCAGCGGCGAAATCCTTCTTAACATCAACTACAGCTACAAAACAGGTGCCCTCAACATCCTGGTAAAAAGTTGCAGAAACTTGGCTGTTGCAGATGAGAAGAAGCAACGGACTGATCCGTAAGCACAGAGAAGTATTTCCTTCTGGGCTCTGTTAGGGGTGTCCTCTACCACATCAGGCACAGTGATGTAGCCTGAGGTGGTGATGTGAGCCTGAGAACTCGTAGGATCCGGTGTTTTGATGATAGTTGGGTTTGGATTCCCTGTGGGAAATGTATTTTCAGTATGTTTCTTAGGGCAACATGTGCATGCTCTGTGGACAAACTAAGATTACTTCAATTATCAACCTGTTTGATAGCAATCTCTGCAAAAAGGCAAAACACATGAAGGAATAGTGAAGCTGAACTCATTTCTTACTTCTCAAATCAAAACATAAGTATATGAGGAGAGTAATGTTTTAGAGGGAGGAAAAGATAGAGGTAACTTTGGGTTTACTCATCCATAAATCCACTTTGCAAGGACCATGTGTTCTGGGCTTCTCAGTATAATATACAAACTCTCTCATTAGTAAGTAATAACTAGTGTCTCTAATCGTGTGTAACCCTACTGCATGCAAGTTATGAAGATTTTCATTTTCTTATATTTCAAGTGTATGTGCTTTAATATGGAACCCATACACTACAAAAGGGAAAGCGTTATGCATTTCTGAGGATGAGTAAATTAATTTAGCTTTGCATTTTGTTATTCTGATCCTACCTGAATAACATTGCTATGTTTACAGATAAAGACCCTACCTTTCCATGTTTCACGCATCCTCTGTTACATGTGCACATTGTTTACACTGCAAGAACCAATTTCCTCACATGTATTGCTGATGCAGCAATGTCAATCCTTGCTCAAACTGGTCATTTTTATTCCTTGCTAATTTACTACTTGATCTGCAGATACGTCAAAGCATACCTTCTGCCTGATAAGTCTCGCCAAAGTAAACGCAAGACCAAAATTAAAAGTAACAGCACCAATCCAGAATTTAATGAAACGCTAAAGGTGAGAACACTGTCTCTCTATCAGGCTGTGATGAATGTTCTGCTTGTGTTCACAGGCATTTTCTATAAGCTTTCCAGTGTGGAGGTTGGAATTTGGAAGAGATGCCTCAAAAGGAATGTATTTAATCAAAACTGTCTACTAATTCTATGAGTTGTCATTTCTGGTTTTCGGAATTGCTTTGTTTGGTTCTCCCATTTACAAATAAAACTTCTTTTAGTTTCCATAGGTCTCTCAAAACTGCTGATGTTTCTGTCACACCTGAGCTCAGAGATGTTAAAAGCACTTAAAAATTTTGTAAGCCCTAACTTAGCAACCAATGCTGAAATAGAACTCATTAGAACTTCCCATCTAAGTGATTTTGAAGAGAAAAGAAATTTTACAGAAAAATCTGATTTTTTTCTGGAGGCTTTCATTTGTTTTCAAAGCAGAACTGACTCTGATAAAAAAATTCCAACAATAGCTTCATTACCTGCCTTCCTAAAAAGCTGTTGATGACACTTGTTTTCTAATGCAAAAGACAATGACAGATTATTTCTTTGAGGGCTGGTGGAGCAGAGCACACAGCCTCTTCCTTCTTTGCCTTTTAGCCACATCCACTACAGAGGCTTGAACTATTTTGAGCTCCTCATGAGCTGCTTGTTCACCTCCTTGGCTCTGTGGTGCAGGTGGGAATGGCAGAGTTTCTGCTCCATTCACTGGCTGTCTGATACCTGGACCACAAGGGTCCTGGTAATTCCGCTTTCTTGTCAATTTGTGAGAGATGAGTCACCCTAGCTGGCTGTTAAGAGGCTGGAAATTCTTTGTTTCTCTAGAATTTTTTTTATTTTTTTTTTTTGTAATTTCAATGATGTTTTAAATGTTTCTCTGACTAGAGGCTAATAGATGTTTCCATGCCAGTATATATGGCTTAACCTGCCTACAAAAGCATTTCACAGGCTTACACAGACTTGGTCTGGCCAGACAACTTGCCAAGGGAGAGTTTGTTGTCTAGCTTCATTTTAAAATGGTTTATAATAAAGTTAAGACTTGCCTGAACTGGAAAAAAAAAAAACAAACCAAAAAGGTATTAGACTCAATTTAGCAAGGAACATAGCACTAAAAATGTTTCCTGGGGGGAACTCGGTGAGGATAAGACCTATCAGCTTGCTAAAAATGTGCATTGTAACAAAATTAGGTACGCCTAATTATAAGTAGGTAAGCAAGAGCTATATTTGTTCATCTGAACTGTTACTACTTGTAGAAAAGAAAAATTAAATCCATATCTTCCCTTTTTGACTTTTATTCCATTGTTGCTAAATATGACATCTCTCACAGTGAGAGTGTTGGCATCTAGGATTAAGCACTGTAGATGTATCTATACACGAATGGACTTCTTGTGTGGCTCGCCAACTCACTTCACTGTTTCAGCTTTTGGAGAATATGTGTCTGTGCCCAACCATCATTCTTGATGCAAAAATGGAGACATCTGGGTCTCTTTAGCTAACACTAGGAGAAGGGTGAATTTCAGAGAATTAATGGGCCTTTTGCTAAAAGTGGAGTGTGCAGAGCTAGAGTTCCAGATGTTTATAATTTTCTGTGTATTTGCTATAATATGATGTTTCTTCAGAGGAGTTTTTAATAGCTTTCAGAACTGACAATGATTACTGAGGCCAAGACACTTGGAGAATGCTTTGCAGATGCAGTTTTACTTGATTTCAGAACACTTTTTCATAAGGTACAAAAATACAGCTGAAAAGGAGAGGAGAATATTATTTCAAGAAACTAGTGTACAGCAGACTCTCTTACCGAGATGAAAGAGCCAGTGGGGCTTCTTACAAACTAAACTTTGATGTTGATCTGCTTCTTTTACATAAATTTATAAGGAATTAACAGGATCATCATTTTAAGCATCATAATCTACTTTGTAGTCATAAATACTCAGTAAATAATGCAGAAAAAAACACACTCATGATAGTAACATTAATTACCATTGGATGCATATAGCAAAGAAAAGAGGTTTGACATTAACATTAGGAGCTTTCTAGCCAAATTAATCCTGTTTACAAAGAAAATGAATCTCTCTTTCATGCGTCATTTGTTAGCTGCTGTGTGCTTTGTGAAATTGAGCTAGAGCTGTAGAAGGCTCCATGGAAACTATTATTTATGCTTATTCTGAGCTTCTTTTTCTCTTTTTCTGTTATATGTAGTATGTCATCAGTCACACACAGCTAGAAACCAGGACCCTGCAGCTTTCTGTCTGGCACTATGACAGATTTGGACACAATAGTTTCCTTGGAGAGGTGGAAATTCCATTTGATTCCTGGAACTTCGAAAATCAGGGCGACGAGTGGTTTGTGCTCCAGCCCAAGGTAAGGGTTTCTAGGGAATAGTGAAAGTGTTGCAAAGCAAATTTAGCAAGACTTAGCTCTTTTTCTTTTGGAACTTGTTTATGAAATGATGACTTTATGTGTGTCTCATATGCAATAAAAATAATGTCTTTGTTCTTTATTCAATCAAAACATACCGGTTTTAAAGTCTTCAAGAAAACTTTACACGTGATTGGTTACTTAAAAGCAAATAAAAAACTCTCACCTTTTAAATAAGCTATAAGTTCATCTTGTAATAAACTGCAGTAGAGAAATGACCTAGTAAAGAAACTGGTTATTTTTTTTAAATAGCATGTAAACCAGAGGACGTTTCTACGGCTCACCCTCACCCAACATGTAACAATTCATTAAAGAAACAGATTATTTTTTTTTGTTTCAGTTCAAAGTACTTCACACTTTTCAGCTGTGACAAAATGACTTAATCATCTCTGATTCACCATAACTAGGAAAGTACAAGATAAGGCTTCTCAGCAGGCAAATCAATTGGTCAGTGAAACAAGACTTGCATTGTACTTAGCTAGAGATAGGATGACTTCTGTCTCTAGGCCACCCCCTGCTTAGGCAAAAGTGTTGGTTTTTGGAAGAGATTCAAAGAGCTGTTGTAGAGTAGAGGATTAAAGGCTTCTACCTTTCTTGCTCCTGCAGTAAGCAGAATCCCTAGAAACTCTAGTGGTTTAGATTGCCATTTCAGAAAGTGTATTTTTCTTGCTGCAGAAAAATCCAAGGTTTCAGTAATGTGTAGATAGACTAGGATGACGTGATTGCTCTGTGTTCATTATTCTTAGGGAAATAGTGTTACATTTGGGATTTTAGGAGGGAGTGTTTGATTTGTGCCTTTCTCTCAGGTGGGAGATGGGTCCGATTGCTGTAATTAATTTCTAGGTATAGCCTTTTGTGAGGCTTACATCTAAACTGTCACAAGTTTGTGTTTTAGTAAATAATTTGCATAAGATGCATAAGGAAATTGGTCTCTTCTGTGAACTCTTATACACCTCACACTTTGTAAGTGGCAAGAAAGATCATTCCCAGTTTCCTAGTTCAGCTTTGTTTAAAATAAGGGTGGCCACCAGCTCTTCCTTCATGGTCTACACAAGGTGAGACCAGGAAAAGAAAGTGTCTAATGATGTCAAACGTTACTATCACCACTGTGTCTGGACCAGGGCTATAGCATTCTGATTACAAGCTTGTTTCATGTAAATTACTTTGTTAGGTCTGTCCTTGAAGAAAAGTCTACTACATCTCTGTCTTAGCTGTGCCTGGTGTCAGATGTTCATAGAATCATAGAATGGTTTGGTTTGGAAGGAATGTCTAAAGACCATCTAGTCCAACCCCCCTGCAGTGACCAGGGACATCCTCAACTAGTGCAGGTTGCTCAGAGCCGTGTCAGGCCTCACCTTGAATATCGCCAGGGATGGGGCCTCAACTGCCTCTCTGGGAAACCTGTTCCAGTGTTTCACTACCCTCATGGTAAAGAACTTGTTCCTAACATCCAACCTAAATCTGCCCTTCTCTAATTTAAAACCATTGCCCCTCGTCTTGTCACTACAGACCTTTGTGAACAGTCCCTCTCCAGCCTTCCTGTAGGCCTCCTTCAGGTACTAGGAGGTTGCCTTCTCTTCTCCAGGCTGAACAACCCCAGCTCCCTCAGCCTGTCTTCACAGGAGAGGTGTTCCAACCCCTTGACCATTTTTGTGGCCCTTCTCTGGACTCGCTCCATGAGGTCCATGTCCTTCCTGTATTGAGGGCTCCAGAGCTGGACACAACACTCCAGGTGAGGTCTTACCAGAGCAGAGTAGAGGGGCAGAATCACCTCTCTCGATCTGCTGGCCACACTTCTTTTGATGCAGCCCAGGATATGATTGGCCTTCTGGGCTGCAAGCGCACACTGCTCATGTCCAGCTTCTCATCCACCAGCCCTCCCCAGTTCTTTTCCGCAGGGCTGCTTTCTATCACTTCCTCCCCCAGCCTGTATTGATGATGAGGATTCCAACCCAGGTGCAGAACCCTGCACTTGGTCTTGTTGAACCTCATGAGGTTCGCCTGAGCCCACCTCTCCAGCTTGTCTAGGTCTTTCTGGATGACATCCCGTCCCTCTGGCATATCGACAGCACCACTGAGCTTAGTGCCATCTGCAAACTTGCTGATGGTGCACTTGATCCCGCTGTCTATATCAGTGATAAAAATACTAAACAGTATAGGTCCCAGTACGGACCCTGAGGGACCTCATTTGTCACTGCTCTCCATCTGGACTTTGAGCCATTGACCACTACCTTCTGGACGTGACCATCCAGCCAATTCCTTATCCACTGAACAGTCCACCCATCAAATCCATATCTCTTCAACTTGGCAAGTAGGATGCTGTAGGGGACCGTGTCAAAGACCTTGCAGAAATCCAGATAGATCACATCCACAGGTCATCCCTAGTCCACTGACGTAGCCACTTTATCATAAAAAGCCACTAAGTTGGTCAGGCAGAATTTGCCCCAGTAAAGCTGTGCTGGCTGTCTTGAATCACCTCCCTGTCCTCCATGTGCCTTAGCATGTCTTCTAAGAGAATCTGTTCTGTGATCTTCTCAGGCACAGAGGTGAGGCTGACAGGTTGGTAGTTCCCAGGGTCCTCATTTCTACCCTTTTTAAAAATGAGATTAATGTTTCCTTATGGGAGTGTTCATCTTGAGAGTAGGGGGGCTCTACAGAGGTATCTGGATTGGTTTGACTGGTGGGCTGAGGTCAACTGTGTGGGTTTCAACAAGGCCAAGTGCTGGGTCCTACACTTGGTCCGCAACAACCCCATGCAACGCTATAGGCTTGGGGAAGAATGGTTGGAAGGCTGTCCAGGAGAAAAGGACCTGGTGGTGCTGATGGAAGGGCGGATGAATATGAGCCGGCAATGTACCCAGGTGGCCAAGAAGGCCAATGGCATCCTCACCTGTATTACAAATGGCATGGCCAGCAGGACCAAGGACGTGATTGTCCCCCTGTACTCGGCGTTGGTAGGCCACACCTCCAGTACTGTGTTCAGTTTGAGGCACCTCAATACAAGAAAGACGTCAAAATGCTTGAGCGGGTCCAGAGAAGGGTAACAAGGCTGGTACAAGGCATGGAGAGCAGTCCTATGAGGAGCGGCTGAGGGAACTAGGGCTATTTAGTCTGAAGAAAAGGAGGCTGAGGGGAGACCTTACTGCTCTCTACAACTACCTGAAAGGACATTGTAGAGAGGTAGGCACTGTCCTCTTCTCACCAATAACTAGTGATAGAATGATAGGGAATGGCCTTACACTGCACCAGGGGAGTTTTAGATTAGACTTTAGGAAAATTTTTTTCTTGGAAAGGGTTGTCAGGCATTGGAACAGGCTGCCCAGGGAGGTGGTCGATCGCCATTCCTGCATGTGTTTAAAAGCCATATAGATGTGGTCCTTGGGGACATGGTATAGTGATGGACTTGGTAGAATAGGGTAAATGGTTGGACTTGATCTTGAAGATCTTTTCCAACCTAGATGATTCTGTGATTCTTCCAGTCACCAGGGACTCTCACCTGTCTCCATGACTTTTTAAATATCATGGAGAGTGGCTTGGCAACCAGTCAGCTAACTCCCTCAGGACGCTGGGATGCATCTCATAAGGTCTCGTGTTGGTCTTGTTTAGTACCCATCAGTCTACAACAATAAGATACTCAATCCAGTATTTGTTTTGCTTGCAGTTTGTATGCAATATTGGTCCGAAATTGAGCTTATTTGCGGTAGCCTCTTTGCTGTTCCATTTCACTCTTTGAGGATTTGTGTGTGTATGAGTGTTTTATTTTCATCCTAACAAGGGAAAAGAAAAAAAAGACGAGTATGAAGCTCTCCTGCTCGGGAAAAAGTAATGAGGCACTAAGCGTTTCAGCCATTCCAGCTGGAAGGTGGTGTCTGATTATTTCCAAGCCCATTAAAAGGATTTTAAAATCAGTTCTGTGTTTGCTTTCTTTGGTACAAAAGAATTGGTCTTGACTGCTTCTTAAGTTGTTATAAATAATGCTTCTAAATTTAAAATACTGCTAAGATTTTTGATCAGCAAAGGTAATGTATTTAAAAAAAAATCAGTTATTGCATTTTGAATTTTTAAAAAAGCACAGGTTGATACACATGCAAATTACAAGCTGTTCTTCTGTGTGATCTGCATGATAGAGACAAGAATGGCAGTGAAACATTTCCTGGGTTTCATTACAGTGCTTTACTTGTTCTATCATGAATCATTTAGCTGCTTTAGTGAAAAGGTTGGAGACTTTCAGACCTGTTTCTTCTATGAGCATTGAATGCCTGTTTTCAAGAGGAGTGTGGTTAAATCAGAAAAAGAAGAGAAAATAGTTGTGTAGTTAAAGAGGGGGCAGAGTCTAGAGCCATGTTATATGTGGTTTTGGGAGAGAGGTTGACGAATTGCTCTGGACTTACACCATCACTTGTCCACCAGTAGAACATAAAAAATAATCCTTGCTGCCTTTATATGGGAAACTTGATCCTAAACTTGCATAGTTTAGGCCATAAGTGAGCTGCCTGACTGGAAAGATTTAGCTGTGCAAATTATTCCATAACTATTTGCTACAGGTTTTCTTCCATCTTCTGTTGTAGCAACTGGCATCAGACAGTGATGGAGACAGGACCATTTTTCAGAGTCAGAGCAGGAATGCTTGTGTTGCTGTAAAATTGCTTCAAAGTCTTAAAAGGACCATGTTTTATCAGGAAAATTGCTTTATTCTCTGTCCCATCCTTGTGGTTAGTGCCCTAGCCTGGAGCCTGTGGTATGAATGCAGTGCTGATGTACATATCACCATATGTATTTCTACTGGGATTTTTTTGGTTCTGTTTTCTCTTGATAATAGAATTTTAACCTTCCTGGGGAGTCAGGAAACAAGCTGAATGCATTTCAGAGAAATATGGACACTGATCAGACATTTGACTATAAGCAGTTCATTAAAGACTTGTTGGTATCTTGGTGTGTGTGTCTCAGCACTCAAGGGTCCCCTCTCTTATTATAAATGTGCTTTGTCCCTGTTGATTGATCAGGAAGATTTGTTGATTTGTACCCAAACACTGAAGCATGTACAGAAATGTGAGCATCTGAGTTGTTCTACTTCTGTTAGTGGACCCCCCTGAGCAAGGTTAGCATACGCCTGAGTTTTTCCTAGACCCGATCTCTAATGTGAATGTACAAGACTACTTTTTTTGACCACACTTTATTTTTCCAGAAGTCAGTTTGAACTGGCATAATGTAATCTCTCTGCTGCATTTATTGTTTTTAAAACATAGTTTTCAACTTCTTACAGTGCTAATGGAGTTCAGCACGCATCAGTGAAGGCCTAGTGTTCTTTTAACAAGGATGTTCTGAAGAGTACTAATACATTCTTTCTGGGCAAGACTCAAACATTCATAAAACAAAAAGATGCAGAAATAGTAGCTGTGTAGAAAAAGAGTTTGGAAATAACAAGTTTCAACAAATATTTCTATTTCAGAGCTTGACTCTGCTCTCTTCCCTTGCCTTGGTTCCCACACGTCCATTCCAAGAGTGACTCCTCCAAAGTAAACAAGACCAATTACAGTTTAAAATCCTGACTGGGGAGAGATAAGGACTGAGTATCACCTTGAATTAGTCATGGATTATATGTCCAAAAATAAGTTTGAGGGTTTTTTTTTCTGTTTGTTTGCTTCACTTATTCATGCCGGATATCTCTTTCCTCTGTGTGTTCACTGAACAGTGTCTGACGCCGCGTGGCTTTATTCTTCTGAGAGCTTACATAAAGTTTTCTAAAATGCAATTGAATTAAATCTGGAATGTCTAATTATCTGAAAGTGGGCTGGTATTCCTTGATATGTTCACGAAATGTTTCAAATGCTATATCAGTGAAGCAAAATTAAAATGTAAAGGAGAAGATGAATGATTACCTTAGTTGAATTTCTGTTTTGTTTGCTTGTTTTCTTTTCAGGTGGAGGTTGTGACAGATGTTGGGCTTCAGTATAAAGGAGAACTGACAGTTGTTTTACGTTACATTCCCCCAGACAGAAACCTAATGCTTCCTTTAGGGCAGTTTCAAGGTAAAGCAAACAATGGCTGTCTATAATAACATCCCACTGAGTATTAAAAATCCTCACCTAGGGTGTAGTAATGGTATTAGTAAAGATTGAAATTATACCTAAATATACTAGTTGTCTTTACCTATGGAAATTTTGAACTGTGAATATTTTTCTCCTGCTCCCTCCTCTTCTCTTACATTGAACTTAAAGAGAGAAGAGGAGGATACAAGTCAAGTCTTGATGCATAGCTGTGACCTAATTTAAAAAAATTCAGACATTAGATACTATGATTGAGAACAACCACACAGGAGTAAATTGTCTATATCATAGTCCGTGGATTCTTTGTTCAGCTGGTTATATACCATGTATAGCTGATCAAAGTTATTACTTAGACTTCACTGAGGTTCTTCATGCTTAACTATCCTTAAGCTTACCTCTCTCCTCCCTTTTCTTCTCCTTCTCCTTCTCTCCTCCCTTTTCTTCTCCTTCTCCTTCTCTCCTCCCTTTTCTTCTCCTTCTCCTTCTCTCCTCCCTTTTCTTCTCCTTCTCCTTCTCTCCTCCCTTTTCTTCTTTGACAGATCACATTTTCTCTTCTAGGAGTAATCCCAGGGTTTTCTCCCTTAAAAGCTAATTGTTATCTGAAAAGTCCAGATATACAGTAGCTGCAGTTTTCAAAATTATTGCATTTTAACATCACTCCTGATCTTTTTTCCTCACGTTTTCAGCCTGAGTCAGTGAGTACTATTGCTTCTGCTAAGCCTTTTAGAATCCTCAGCAGCAGCAAGTACATGTGTTCCCATGCTGCTGTTCAAAAGCAGTAGCATGTCAGTGAGCACCGTGTCCTTTTTTATGGTCTCCGGAGCAGGGCATCCTTACACATGCAGAAATACACCACATGTATTCCATTTTAAGCTTTGCTTTTATACTTCACTTGTGGTGAAGGCCTTAACATCAGTGGTGGAAGTGGATTCTGAAAAGAGGGTACAATTTACAGTTCTTTGTGTTCAGCTTAGTGATCTACTAATGCTCATATTCGGAAAGGACTTCAGATAGGGCACTCTGGTGTGTCCAACAAGGACTACTTAGTTACATGGTATAGACTTTTCTGTCCCTGCCTTATCAGTTTTTCTACTCACAGAGAATCAGAATCTCTTCATAAGGAATACTTTAATTCCATTGCAGTAGGTTACTAAAAAACCCACATCTAGCCAAGACAATTTACATTTCCAAATCAGTCTTGCAGTGGATATATGTAACTTTTGATGATGTTGCAACTCTGTTCTATGTATAGGAAAGAAGAGCTTTAAAAAAGGAAAGAAGGGAGACTCTCACATGCCATCTGGAGGTATATTAGAAGTCCTCATCAAAGAAGCAAAGAATTTGACAGCGGTGAAATCAGGAGGCACATCTGATACTTTTGTGAAAGGGTCTGTGTTTTTTTTTTTCCCCCATTTGTTTAAGGGCTGCACTGAATCATATTTTGGCTGACTCAGTTTTTTTCAATATACTGGTATGTGTGTGTTATGGAGTATCAGTCTTGAAAATCAACTGGCACCTTGAAATGATATGCTGAGGAGAAGGTTGTTGTGGAATAAGGGCAGAGAGGTACAAGTTCTCTCACTGGTTAAATAAAATCAAATTTAAATAGCACTCAGTCAACAAACAGAGTCTGTTTTCCTTGGATTATTGGTCTGTTGTGTATCATGGTCAAATACGTAGTCAAGTTGCCATGAACCAATTGAGGTGCTGCAGTGGTCTAGTCTGCACTGTTAGTTTGAGGTAATTTGACATAGATTAACCCACAGTTAGCCCACTGCAGTAAACTAGCTCATGTTTATTGTCAAGTAAAAACCTGCACTGGAATCCTGATTGAAGTCTACTGATATAATTTGTTTATATGTCTGACCCCTTAGTATTTGTGTGCAACCACATAGTTATTTCATTAGCTTTGCTAAAGGAGGTGCAGGTACACAGTATGAAAATTTGTAGAGATCCCTGATTTTCTACTAGAGGATCAAATTCTTTTAGTTTCACTAAAGGACTTTTCCACTAAAAATAAAATGTGAAGAGCTTGTCAGACTTTACAGCATTTGTGTTTCTACACTCAGTAGAGCTTTAGGCAACTCAAAGTAATGATGCTAACTTGCTGAAGTTCATGCCTCATCAGTCATTTCCATTTCTTTCTGGAGGACCTCCTATCCTTCTTTGAGAGGGACACTGGACTAGGTGACTCCAGATGCCCATTCTAGCCAACGATTTTATGATTCGGTCTGTATTTAGACTCACTGAATTAAAAAGTTTGTAGTTAAGACCCAAGACTTGGGGTAAGAAGGCTTAATTTAGGTTTCTGCTGGTGATAACTGACATTGTAGCTGTAAGAATAGAGCATAAATGCAAAATATGCACTTTAGGTACATGCTTAATTTAATAACAGTAGGCAGGTGGGGTCCTGATCCCATTTGAGCTTCTATGTGATTGTCAATTTTTTGTCAGTACTATGTGACAACTTATCTACGTGTCCAATTTTCCTTTTCTGTATCTCCCAGGTACCTGCTCCCAGATGACAGCAAAGCTACAAAGCACAAAACACCCATAATAAAGAAGAGTGTGAACCCCCAGTGGAATCATACCTTTGCTTTCAGTGGCTTGAATTCAAGGGATATACGTAATGTCTGCCTAGAATTGACCGTGTGGGACAAGGAGTCGCTCTCCAGCAATATTTTTCTGGGAGGTGTCCGTTTGAGCACTGGAAATGGTAAGGTCCCATCTGACTCACGATTGCTTTTCTTAACTCTGCTCTCCTTCCTCATCCCACACGAAGGATAGAAATGTTACTGAGTGCATTGAAAGTGTGTGGGAACTTGTGGAGATTGAAAAGGGAGAGAAGGCAACAGGTAATCTGTGGATCATTTAGTTCTTTCCCCCCTTGTGTGAGATGTAAATATTTGGTGCCCAGTTGAACAGTCTAGAAGAATTGGGAGTACCTTGGAAGCACTTTTTAACACCCTGGTGAGAAGGTGACTAGTTTTGTCTAGCACCAGCCTTTCTGCTACCTGTGGTGTGATCTGGAAGAGGCCTAAATCTATGCCTTCTCTTTTAGGAGAAAGTTGTTTGCTGTGCAGAGGAGGGAGGTTTATGTGTCTCGGTCCATGTGCCGCGTGTGGAGTTTTAGTGGCAAACTGGTGCTCTCCAGAAGCCACCCATTTGCAGTATAAGTCCCTGTACAGTTGGAGCGAATTGAGCAAGGGCATTAAGTACCTTCTTACTAATATGGCAAAATGTCTCATCTTTTTATAATTGTCAGGTGTCAGTAATGGCAAGGAAGTTGACTGGATGGACTCTCAAGGGGAAGAGCAGCATCTCTGGCAGAAGATGATTGACAGTCCAGGAGCTCCTGTGGAGGGGATATTAATGCTGAGATCCAGCATGGGAAAACGCAGACTCTGAAAGATTTTAACTACTGAGGGGTACCACAGGTACTCCAGACTTCAGTGGTGTTCAGGCTATTGTCACTTTGCCCATTTGAAAGTGGGGAAGGCTTATACTCTTTGCCTTGGGTATTAAGGCTCTGAGTGAGATTTTAATGCATTCTACACTTTTATGCACAGGTTTTTGATCCAGGCTTATTGTATGGATTATATTTCTCTTGAAATCAGTGAGAATTTGACCTTGTATAGAGATCAAACTGGTTTTCTCTGTCTCTTCTGGTGACTGGAGGGCAGCTGATGAACACCTCTGCCTGGGAGCTGGGGGGCCGGGCATGGAATGAGAAAATTTTCCAGTTATTTATTTAGTAATGCCTGGTTTACATATCTCCTTCTGGGTCAAAGATGGCCTAGAAGACATCAGTGATACAGTACAAGCAGATTCAGAGTGAGTCTGTACTTCAGTATTTGAAAGATAAGAAGCCATAATGTTATGAAGGGTATCAAACAATGTTTCTGTATCATGTTTGCTTGTTGGGCTGTGCTGTGTGCAGCATGACAGGCCTGGGACCAAGCAGACCACCAAGGAAGGCCAATGCACTGTGTTGCCCACTAGAAACAGGCAGCAAGTGAGCTGGCGTACAGTGTTGGTGTTCTGCCATTCTCTGGGTTCCTTTAATGCACTGTATAAAAGGCAGACTTCTTAAATATAATCAAAGAGCCTCTAATGAAAATATATCATAACAAATCTCCAATTTCTAGAACTACATGGTGTTACTGTGTTTTCCATTCAGCTGACAGCGCTAGGCAAGATCTTCTGACGTCATTGAACAAGGAATACGTTCATATGCCTGTCTTCACCCGATATGTCTCTGAAAAGAGACATACTGGGTTTGGACATAGTTAACTAAGACCTTGATTTAACAGATTGTAGTAAAGATTAAAGCACATGCCAGAATGATTTGCACAACTGTGTAATTTTCTCTGAATGGGCTGGGATCCCATTCAGGCAGGTTCATGCACATTAATTATTAACCAGCGTAGGATGTTTTTTTCTCCTGAACATCCCCCTGTGAGTTAGCAGTGGATTTAATGATAAGAGTGGGTTTTAGCCAATTCAATCATTAATCTTAGTAACCATGACAATTGTTCAACAGCATTTTGACATTTGGTTTCCTAAAGTGATTTTGCACCTACTTAGATCACCCATTCTTTGGGGGCTTACACAAGTCGTATGTGAAGAGCGTGCTGCTTTGAATAGTTGTTGTGAGCTACCTCTACCATGATGAGATATGATTATAATTATTTTTTCAAGGACAGCCCATGTCTACTTGCGAGGTTGGAAAATAATATGATTGCACGGCATGTGATTGCTCAGGGTGTAAGACAAAGGAAGATCAGTAAACTGAGTGAATAACATTTCTTCTGAATTTTCCAGAATTGGAACACAGCTTCCTATTTGAACTAGTAAATTCATCTATAGCTGTTCTTACCTTTTTTTTTTTTCCACAAATATTTTATAGTTGGAAGTAATGCAGTATTAGCACTAAGGAAACAAACTGAAATATGTGGAAACATCATCTTTATAAAATCATCTGTGAAAATAAAATTCCCGTAGAGTATCTCAGTTTGAGAACAAAAAGCTAGTAGCTGCTCAAGAAAACTGACTTAATTTTCCTTCTTTATCTATTCTTCATTTTCTTCTGAAGTTCTACTCAAATTGGGCAGTGAAGCAAGTCTAGTCTAGTTTTAGATGAATTTTCATTTTTATGCTGCAGATGCTGTGAGCTGATAAATTAGAGCACAAATATCAAGCACATTTTATAACCTTTTTCTTACCATAATAACCTTCTTTTAAGTATGAGTTTTTTGGGTTTCTGTATTAGCATCTCTCAAAGTGAAACCAAACCTAACTTTTGGCACCTGAACTACCTCTCTCTTTAATAGAATCAATCTGAGATGTCTTGGTTGTTTGTATTGCAAATTTGCATTTGTTTTGAGAAAAATAATATTATGTTGACATAGAGACACAAGCTTGATTTTTCACTTGCTGGAGGTTGTTTCAAAAAGATGAAGCTTGTTAAAGCTAAAGAAAATTATTCTTCATGGTAAAATTCCAGCTAAAGTTGTAGAGAAACACTGGGCAGTTGGATGATTTGATTTTGTTTCTTTTGGAGCCCAAAATGGACATCTTTTTTCTTGCCCAACTGAAAAATTTAAAGTAATTTTGAACTGAACTAATCCTTTTGTTTTTACATAGAGTATAAGAGTTTTTCTAATTTTTGAATAGTATTTTCTAACCTTCTAAACACGAACATTTTAGCTAAATCAAGTCTTACTCTGAAAGGAGGAAGTCTGGGCTTTACTACTTCTGCTTCTGCTCATTGTGGGACTATGATAGAGTTGGTGATGAGTGGACTTGTCTGGGAAGTATCACCCGGCTCATATATGAGCTTTAAATTCTGCCTTTTCCTTCCAAAGCGCCAGAATTTCCACTCTGGGCCTGTATATGAAGTTGTAGGCAGGGCTGTGAGTAGACTGCAAGTGTGAACTGCAGTTCAACATAGGAAAGGGACAGTCTCACCTGGGAAGTAATTTTGGCCAAGGGGGTGATGTTTGCCATTGATAGGATTTGGAGTAATATAGTGAAATTACCTCCTAGGTTAGCAGTGACAATTCTGCACTCTGGTAGCATATAATAGATCTCACATTCTGTCCCAAATGAGCTTCAGAGAGATGATGAGCACCATATAAACACCAGAGCAATTTGGAAAGCTTTGGTGTTCTATGATGATATCAGCATTTGTAGAAAGTGTTTGGTTTGTGGAAAATGTCGCATTTAATTGTTACCTTTTTTTTTTTTTTCTCTTCCTTTAGAAAATTGATTTGTGCTTTGGAAAAAGCACAAGATGATTAACCGCAGATGCGATTTCTTGTTTCCCAGATATTTGAATTAATTGTCTGTAATTGTGTGTCATCACATACGGTGCGTTACCAGGCTGAATGAAAAGACAGAAAGCCAGGAATTTAGGCTAAAGCCTTCCTTTTGTATGTATGAAGATTTATGGTATTGAATGTGCATTTGAATGGTTTATTCAAGGCTAATTTTTAGGAGAAAATAACCATAATGGTTTTAACATTGATTCATAAACTCCTACCCTGAGTAAACAGACACAGAAAAACTGGTGTTTCTAAAGTATTTTTCCACACAGACTTGAATAACTGAAGATATGTCAGCGGAGAAGAAATCTTCTCTACAGTGGTTTTTGAAAATGTGTTGCAGAGTGTGTTTTACTCTGATAGATATTTTTCTAGCAAGGTAGCTACAGGACTTTTATCTCTATCTTTTCACCCTTGTGATTAGATTTTGAGGGTTTGACCCATTAAAAAAGAATAAAAGTGGAACTTTTGCTATAAAATGTCAAAAAGGGGCAGTAAAATATCTTTTTGTGGTTATTCCCAGTATTCATCAAGAAGAACTGATGCTGAGAACTTTCCAAGCCTGACCATCAGACTTCAGTATCCAGCTATGCTCTCCAGAAGTTTCTCTGCTCAGTTTATAAGCTACATGGAGACTTTAGGCTTCTAAATATTGATACTCTTACTTGGGTGCTTAGATGCCAAAAGCAGGCTAAAATAGGCTTGGAATGGCCTTCCCATGTCCTTCACTTCCCTCGTGTTAACGTTTCAGTGAGGGTGGGCAGAAAGCTACAAAGACTCTGAGGAACAATGTTGCCATCTTCCTGGGCTAATTCAAGTGCCATCAACTTTGAATCGCCTTTTAGACGCCACATTTTGATCTTTCTTTCCCAGTTGGATACTTTAGCAGATGTTTTAAGAGAGAAAGCATTGGGATGGTGAGTATGCTTTCATCATGGTGCATTAGACTGGAAGATTATTCTTCTGTGCCTATTCAATGCAGATTATGCTAAGGTAGCATGAAAGAAGCACTTCTATGTACTGGGTTTTTTATTTTTCTTTTCCTGCCTGGTTAGGCCTTGCCAAGCGCAATTATTCTAAATTGTATTCTGCAAAATATCAATTAAACTATAACAGCAGAGCAGCCGTTGAGCATCTCACTGGTGCTAATTGCTAAGGAGGGGTAACAGGAGGGTTGCATTTAGACTGGTATAATTTTGGCTTCTTGAGTGGTATGCACATTGCCCAGCTTCAGGCATATGAAGTACGCAGTTTTGTCTGTAGAGTCAATGAATAGAAAGGCTGCTTGGATCTCTTACACCTTTGGAAAAGTGCTCCAAGTTCTGTTTCCATAGCTGTCTAGTTTGTGGATTCACACGAGATAGTAAAGGTTTTACCTGAATCTTTACAAGGGTGTCTCTCTTCAGCCCTTCCTTTGGTTCAGCAACCCTCACCAGAATGTTCTACTTGAACATTAATCGCCTGTATCTGGAAGAAGGCTGCATGCAGCAGTTAAGTGATAGCCCTACTCATTATCATCCATGTAGGGTAAAAAATGAAATTTTACTTCCCTAACATACAGTATTGATTTTCAGCACTTTGCAACAGTGACAGAAATAACCACCTCCAGAGAGCTGGTCCGTGCACTTTTTTCCTAATTTTTTTTTTTTTTAAATCATTATTTATTTATTTTTATACACAGAAATGTTAACACTTGAGAATCCTGGAGAAACAGTGGTAGCACATGTGATGAATTCCAAAATAGGATGCAGATTTGTATTTGCAGTGATGTCTTTTACTATAACTCAGCAGGAGATGCTGAGAAGCACGTTAGCAGAACCTTACCACTGTGTCCCAAGAATTTCCTGCCTGGTGACTTCATGTTTGCAAATGCTATTTGATAAGTTGTAATAATACAGTGTGAATTATACTGTGTATATTGACACTGACACTGGAAAGTGAATCCTAACTCGCTTTTTAGATGTTTTTAGAGTTGCTTTTGAAACTCACCCTTGCTGCTTCTTGGCCCTTTATTTAGATTAGTTATTTCAACAATTCTACTTTGTGGCAATAACACATATATATGACTGCGTGCTACTGCTCCTGACAGCTCGGTGTATATTTTTCAGGATAGTTCTAACTGTTGAGGTTTGCCTAAAGCCAATTGTAATCATTTGTTTCAGCAATTAGTGAATGTCACATATCCCTCGTTCTGCCTTTGTTCTGCTTAAAATCTGTTGTTAGCTATTTGTTTAATTATTCTTCTGGACATGAACTGTAGTAGCAGTAAGTGGCGTTGCAGCATGTTAAGTTTTGCCCAAATTTAGACAAAACAGAATGTTTCCTGCCCAGAACATCTTTGTACTGTGCACTGTACGCTCAGTTTTGTGGACAAAGATGGCTGGTAATCCATTTGCAGCTGTTGTTAAGATTACTGTTCCATCTTTTAAATTAAAATACTGAAATGATGCTGTGTCCTTGTCTCTCCCAAAATGCATTACAACAAACTATAAGCATGCCTCCCAGGAACAGCCCATATAATCTTATTGAGGTAAAGACACACTACTTCAAGTGCATGTGATGAATAATGCAAGAGGTGTGGCATGGTCTTCAGAGGTGGGACTTCATTGGCAGCGTCTATCTTTATCTGCTTTTTAAATTTGTCTTAATTTCTGTACTTTAAGTATTTTGCAGCTATTTTTTATTTCATTAGCATTAAACCTGTTTTCTTTTCAACATGTAGTTCTAAGAATAAGGGAAATGCAGTGTTCTCTTCCCCTTCATTATTTTACATGTCATTAACCCTGCATATTCAGCCGGTCCTCCCATCTGTCTCCAAATTTCTTACCTCTTCCCTAGTTCATGGTTCTTCCCACTTGAAAATCCAGGTACGTTCAAAATGCAGCTTTTCTGTAATTACTGGTTCTGATTTTTTTAATTTTTTTTTTTTTAAGAAAAAAAACACAGTTGATCATTATATTTAGTTTATACTTTCAGTTGAGTTGTGTTCACTACAATTTACCTCTCAGAGCTGAGGACTCTTTCATCTCCTCCTGCTTCTCCAGTTCTTTTATGTCTTGCTGTCCCTTCCCAACTATGTGAGACAGACTAGGAAGGCAAATAATGCTCCTGGGTTCTGGCCCTGTGCTTGCCTCTGCTTGCTTTGCAGTAATCTGAAATTCTGGCTCAGTGAGTTGGGTTACTGCACTTAGCTTAAGGAGAGACCACCTCAGTGAGGTGCACTGGTGTCTTGGTGTTATTTGGGCACAGGCAGCCTTCACACCGCTCCTGTCTAGCTTGTCTCTATGCTGGTTCTGGCCTTTATGGGGGCAGGAGGTCAAACACCCTTAAACTGGAAGGCAGCTGCAGGTTGGGAAAAGTCCTTCTACCATTCCTCATCTCCTTGTATCTTTGCTTGGGAGTGTACTTAAGGATTTGATAGGTAGTTTGGGAAACACTTCTGTAAATTCTGTACAATTGAACTGCAGTCCCTTCTCTTCTCTCTGAGGTGATAGATGCTAAGATCGCCTTGTGATTTTGAGGTATGGGGCAACCTAATTACTGAAATGCAGTGGGAGATACGTTGTTAACTAGATATGCAGTAGCACATTCTGCATGGACACTGGCTTTCCCATCTCTTCCCCTTGCATTTTATAGAGCATGCAGCAGCTGGATCACCACGTGGAAGAGGCCAGAGAAATGCATGTGCAATCCACAGCTGCCCATATCCTCACTGGCTCCTCTAGTCCAGGCAGCCTTGCTGCTCTCTGCCTTCCAGCATCTGCTCATGCTTTCCCACTCATCCCTTCACTGAGCTGCCATTAAAACATTCTCCAGCCACAGATGAGGAGAGAGAAATGGGCAGCAGCTACACGGCTGAGAGAAGCTGTGCCATCTCCTGATGGTGTGAAGATGTACAGCACCAACAGAGACTGAGGTGAGTGGCTGGAAATGATCCAGTGCTGAGGCTGCACAGCCTAAGCTCTGTTATTTCACCACCTCAAATTAAAAAGTGGGTTGTGATCGTAAAAGTGTTTAAATGTACTTCAGGTTACTTTTTAGCCTCTGTGTTTTCATTAATTATGTTAGGCAGTCTGACTCATGTCCTTATGTAAGTACTGAGCTGTAACGAAGCCTCACGTAGTCATTTAGTGCAGAACTGTAAGACTCATTGGTGTTTTCATTAAAATTTAGGACTTTGTGTCCCAGAGGGAATGGTTTTAACTTCAAGAATAGGGCTGTACAATTTTTAAATTTTGCCTCTCTTCTGCAGGTGTAGAAGAGGTATATGATGGCAAGGGTTGTTCTCTTCAAATTAGGAAGATTCTTGGGTTCAGTCTGGGAAAAATCAGGCCATTTACAAAATTGTTTTGTGCTTATGCGAAATTGCTGCCTCCCACAATTTGTCCAAGTAGTTTTGTTTGCATGATAGAAATGAAAATTCTTTTCTGGTCTAAAATGATTGCAGTCTTTTAGTTCATACTCAAAATTGAAAAGTATCTCTAGACTGACATAGGAACTTTCAGCCTGTGGCTGTATCCGCACGCTGTGATCTGTCTCATCTCCTGCAATAAATAGCCTGGAGGTGGGAGTGGAAAGGACAAAATTCATGGCAGGTCTTGCTTTTTAGAAACAGCCTTTAGTCCTCCCAACTAAAAACCACGTTTTAAACAAGATTTGCATTTTAACAGCAGTGGTAGGATTACAGCTATAGCAAGAGGAGCCATGTTGGTAGTACAACAAAGACTCCAGCCTATGTCATTTCGAGGGAGCCGAATTTTCTGTTAAATGTTAAAAAAAAAAAAAAAAGTCCACTAGTGCAGATACTGTACCTTGTTTACACAGTGTTATTTTTCTAGGACCAAAAGTCTACAGCATGACTTGTGGGAATATATTTGAATATTTGGAAGTTATCTGAATATATAAATGCAGGGCTTAAGCCAGAAATACTAAATCCCTTGTTCAAACACTTCTTTCCCAAAAGGCATAGCATACATGCAGGCTAATTTGACTCTAAAAGCGGAGACAGCACATGATGTTTTCCACTGTTCACCACAAAAATGTACAACAGAAAATGCCAGAAACCTTTTATTACTAATCAAGAACAGCTTTTCCTAATCACAAGGTTTTAACAGATGTTCTGTGCAGAACTATAACTAGTAATCCAATCACTCATGCACTCTCCTCCACTTAATTCCATTTCCTGTAACAGCTTAGTGATTGCAATCACTTCCCTGATTGTAGCAATCATAAAGCCCCGCTCCTGTTCAACCAGTCGTGAAAGATGACTGGATGCACTGATTCTGTACCTAAATCAATATGGAACACAGCAGATTTGAATTGCAGTAATTCAGTAGAAAAATCAGACCCATTAGAGACAGGCATATCTAATGGCTCTCATTTTAAAAAAAAAATAAAAAATTAAATCCCTGGAAATCACATTGATATGCATTTTCAATGAGGAAAGTAGGGGGTGAAAGTGTCCACTTCCGTGTTCATGCTATAAGCATATGTGTGCTGAAGAATCTAAGCCAGAGAACTGTGGCCCCAGCAAGTACATGTACGGATGCGTCCTCAGGCTGTCCCTGTTCCACATGCTACACTTGAGGCACGAAGAGACGTGGTGTGCCCAATCATGTCTAGTTTTCTTAACCACTGGTGTCAGGCAGCAGAGGGAAGGCAACTTACGGTACAGCTGTGTCCACCGACACACTGGCTCTTATCCTCCTTGCTCCTTTACAGTGGGTCCAGGAATTACTTTCTTTTTGATTTGGTCAGATCTGGAGAAGAAATGCTATGTCTGTGATTCTTTTTTTTGTCACCGATCCTGTCCTTGCATCTTATTCCTAACAACAACACTCTGAAAGCTCAGTCAGATTTCCCTCGTTCTCCATTTGCTCCTCCTTGCAAAGCTGGCACCACCATGTGCAGAGTTCAGAGTATCTTCAGATCGTCTTTGTCTTTGGCATCAGCATTGCTGGAAGCCCTCCCTGGTGCTGTGCCATGCTTCCATACCAGCTCTTGGGTGTTTGTTAACAGCTTCCTAACAGTCTTGGAAGCAGACCATCCTGTTCAGAAGACATGGCCTACTCGCCACCCACTCCCTCCTTGGTGCTGTCACACTTTAGTCCACGAATTAGCTTTTTGCTAGCTAGTGTCAGGGGTGGCTTCCTTCTCCTCACATTCATTCCTTCATGAATTCACACCTTTTTAAAAGAGATTTTTCTAGTTTCTGAGGATGTAGAGACTGAATTCTGAGAAGGATTGCTTTAAAGATGCTGATAAACTATTCCTCTGCTGACACTAGAGTGTGAAATTAAACAATCGTCTACCTTACAGTCAAAGACAAACAAGCGTTTTGCTGAAAAAAACAGGGCTGTGCTCTTGAGTGGCAAGAACGAACAGCACAGACACTAGAGAGCTGTTTTTCAGGCATGTCAAATTGTGCATTATATCCTGTAAACAGGTATCCAAAGCTGTAACTCACAATTTTCAGTCCTTTGATGCTTATATTTTTCATACATGATGTATACATGTTCTTTGCAGTGAATTGACAAGACTGTGGGCTGTAATAAAACATAAGAAAACTCTTTCTATTCTTTCAATTTCCTCCTAACACTTTTTATTAAGAAGCAAGCATTTCTGTTAATTTGTAATTGATGATATGCAAACAAATATTTTCACAGATCTGGAAATGACAAATCCTTGATGAAGTTTCCCTGGGGATAATGTTTCCCAGCCATCAAATCAACAGCCTGGTCTATCTCCAAGATGAAGAGGGGAAAGAAATCTGCTACTCCAACTCCACTGGACATGAAAAGCCAGAAGCAGAAGCATATCAGGTAAGAGCATATTTTTCTATCAAGCATTGCTGTATGTGGCCTTTAGTAATTACTGCCCATCTTCTACACTGCTCACTCTTCCCTTATTGTATTCCTTCTGGCAATGACTTCCATATTCCTGCTATTAGCTATTTTCTCTTTGCTGCTGTTGGCAACCGGCATTTGTGTTGCCTTGGGCTTGTATTTCCTGTTTGTGGTCGACCATATTGCTAGTGGAACTGAAAGACACCGCTGGGTAGCTTGCACACTTCCAATCTGAGGCTAATGTCTCTGTCATTATGGTTTGCAGAGATATTTTGATCCAAGTTTTGAATTAATCAATCAAGTTCTATCTTTAAGAGGAATTTTAGACAAACATCTGTATGCGAAACAATATTTTATTAATAAAAAGACTTATAAACAGTAAGAAAGAAACCCCAATTTTACACCGAATGAAAAATCCAAAATAAACTCCCAGAAACGTGCCTCATTTCTTCACTCTCTGTACAAGAAATTCCATTGGGTAGTAGTCCTACGTACACATTTATCTAAAGATGGCTGAAAGTATAAAAAAGCATCATGCATACTTCTATGCAGACTAGCTACACAGCCAGATAGACTTAAAAATACATACAAAAAATCTGTACATCAGTGATTAAAAAAAGCCATGCTTTGTGTAGCACCAAGGGGAGAATTACATGGATTAAAAGAAATTCTCTGGTGACTGCAAGCTCTGCAATCCTGAATTAGGGACATGACTGACCAATTTCTGCTTGCAGTTTCATCTCTTCTTTTCTCAAGGGAAAATTGTCAATAAGTGCAAAGAGCTCAGCTGGCGTTGCTGGGAAAGGGTAGCGTTCCTTGTCCATTCCGTGCTTGTCCATCACCACGATGTTGAAATTGTAATGGGGGATCCTCAGGAGCAGCCTGCAAAACAAAGACCTCATTTTGTTAAAGCCTGTCTTCCACTGCCTGGGCACTTCAAACTAATGGCAAAACCAGCCTCTTGAGTCTAAGAAGCAGAGGAAAACAGGGGTGCTCAAAGGGGGTGCACTGGGTCTGCTTTGTTTCAGCCGTAAGAACCAGGAGTCAGATAGCAAACAGGTGTCAGCATGTGCTGCAGGCTGTACCCCTGCATTAGGGAAGGGTCAAGGTAATTGCACTCAGCTCTGTTTTCTTCTTAGACTTCTGACTGTTGTGATCACAATAGGTAATGGCATGTGCTATACTAAAAAATACCTAGGATAAAAAAGTACTATATACATTGCCTAAGCAAAAGCAATGTGATGGAGCTAGAGTTACAAGTATACTGTTCCCTTTCTTGGCTGCCACATGGCATAAAAACACAATGAGAAAAGGCAGGACAAAATTATTGGAGTCAGTTTTCATCGCTTCCTAATAATATCTATCTGGTGGTAACTCCAATTCAGGAAAAGAAAAGCTGCTACTAATCATGGCAGAGTCCTTTCCTTCCAAGCGGTAAAAGAGGTCAATTTGAGCCTCTCTGCAGGTGTGACAGTAACAAAACTATATCTTCGGTGCTCTTTTTCATCTTCTGTTTGAAGGAGTAATGAACTAGAAGATCCTTAGACATGCAGTCAGTCAGCACAATCAGCATGGGGAAAGTAATTCAGGCAGCTGTGACAGAATGGGTGGAAGGACAGGAAAGCTGTCATGAAGAATAGGGTCTGGGGGGGGATGTTGGTAAGGTGAAAAGCATTGAAATTTACCTTCCTCAGCCTTCTACCAAGTTTGAATGTTCTAAGTGTTGATGCAATTAGGCTACTCAATTCAAGCCAAAATAAAGTCTGAAGCTAAGCTATGGTGACAGGGAACTACATGGCTCTTGTGCCCCACCTCACCTAAGAAAAATGCTTATCTTCTAGAAATCCAAACGGTAACCTGCTGAGATTTCCAAAGTTTTAACCAGAGTACATATGCTCATTAATTTACTGAATGCAAATTCTGAACAGCATTTTCATTCAAGATGTTTAAGGATGTGTGTGATTTTGATTTCAGTGCCTTCCAGAAATGAAATGCTGCAATTTACACATTGGAGCAACAACAAAAAAACACAAAAATCAAATGGAAAAGTAACTTTCACTGAGTGCAGGGCAGGCCATATCATACCAATTTTTAAAATGCAGCTCCACTAAAGGTTACAGAGTGGGAGGGAGTTGGGCAGAAAACAAGGTGTTACTAGAGGTTATTATTTTCTACAGAGCCACAAGAGTATCATTTCAACGTTGGTACTTTTACTTTCTTTGAATAAAGAGAAGCTTTTTGTGCTCTCTGTTTCATTTTTTCTGAGGTCAAATGCTTTTATTTTTTTTTGTAATCCAAAACCAATACCCTCTGTAACTTGTCAGCATTTTTTATTGTTCCCATTTAAAACTCCCTCCATTTCCTCAGGCATATCACAGAAGATACTGTCTGAAATACTCCTGGACCTTTTTTTCTAAACAACTACTACTTTCCCTGCCAATGAGGCCTTCACTTTTGGCTCTTGTAGTCCTTCTGTCCCTAGGAAATGCTGGCACTTAAGTCTCCCTTTCAAGTGAAAAATCAACCCCCTGCCAGTCTAAAACCAAGTCAGAGAACAGTTCAGGCACCTCAATAAAACTGCTGAGTGCTGCATTCAGGCTGGGAAGGCTGAGATAATGTCCCCTTTGAAATACTGCCCGTAACATTTCCAGATGTGGAACTTCAAAGAGCAACCATGGCTTCCCCTTCTGGCCTGGCCACAACCACCAGCAGCGCTGCAGAAAAGAAGAGCTGCCATTTAGGGCTGCGCTGGCAGCTGCTCCAAGGCTGTCCTTGGAAAGTGATTGCAGGTTGTCATGACTGCATCAGACCAACTCTGGCACAAGTACAGATATATTTGGAGTGTTTTCAATGACAGCACCCAAAAATACAGACCTACAACACAATCAAAGGGATACACAAGGAGTTCACACAAATTCAGAAATTCACTCAGTTTGAGCAAAGGGTCAAGGAAGACATGACACTTGAAGAAGTGGCACAGACTTCAGCTTGCTTCACATTTAAATGGCCCATTTAAATGTGAAACAAGATGAAGTCTAAGCTCTTAATTTCATAAATACTAAATATCCATGAATTTGCAGTAGCTATTGCACAGAAACAGCGCAAATTAGTCCTAAAACTCATCAGTATCTACCTTCCAGTGTCTAGCTCTGTACATTAGAGTAGAGCACATGTATTTACAGAGCAAGATGTAGGGAATCAAAAACAATACATCATCTATGCTAAGATGCAAACACAGCCATAGCAAGAGCTTACTTACCTGAGTTGCAGGGCAAGTGAGGGGGGCAGCAGCTTTACACCTATTCTTCCTATCTGTGCTGGAAAGACACCAACCAATTCAACTACAGTAACATGTCGGAGGTCTAAACCACACTGTGCCGGCTGGAAGGGTTAAAAGAAGAACAAAGTGAGTTATCAGTGCAAGAACAGAGGGTGGTCTTGAGCGTAGAGCGAGTGTTCATAAAGAGTCCGATTGATCTTCTTATGTTATTGAGATGGTTTAATCTGAAATGAGAGCATGCTTTGAAAAGTCTCTAATTGTCACTCTGAAGAACTAGAGCCTCATGACTCCAGGGGATGTTAAATGATGGATTCTCAACCACTCTAAGACAAACAGCACACAAGACCACCTAGGAGAAATATAAATGTGTCTTTGTAATGGCACGAAAAGATGCCAGGGCATTAAGCATTGTGCCAGTAATCTAATTTGGCAATCAAAGCAAGGTATGTGAAATGGAAGTCAACTGCAGAAAGTTTTCTTTCATGCCAACTTGTTTTACCACTTTCAAGCAACAGGAAAAGTACTATAGCCATTAAATTTTGTATTTTAAATTACTTCATTTTGATCAATATTTTGAATTTTCTTGCAGAGTAAATCTAATGGGGAGAAATAAAAACTTATTTATTTATTTGAATACAACTCTAGCTTAAGTCAGCAATTAAAAACTTCACCACATTTGTATCCCTGTATCTATTTATACTGAATTTTGTTACAGTTGTGAGAAAAGAAACAAGATAGAAGCACCTGCTCCTGTGAAAGAATACAGGACTGGCTTCTTTCCCTGAGGACACAGATACATTGCTGAGATACATGCCCAAGTCTAGCAAGAATCCAACAAGAGCATCACATTTACAACACAAAAGAAGAACAGTTACCAGAAGTTTTCTTTTCCTTGGAACAAAACACCACAGTGCTACCTCCAGCACTCTGAATGATTTCTATGCTGAGTCTCTGGTTATTTGCTTGCCAGTGCACTGGTTATTTCTGAAGCTATTCACATTTCCTTGCATTGTAGTTACAAGTCTCATTTGCATGAACTGCAAACACTGAAGTGATGGATGGTTTGGGTTTTTGTTTTTTTCAGCTTCTTTAGGAGCTGAGGGAGGGAATGATTACTGAGCACAAGTTAACATTAAATGAATTTGGGGATGATGGAAGAGGGCCAGAACTGCCTGGGATTCAGCAACTGGTCAGTCAGAGGCAGCACAATCCAGAACAGAGATGAATTAGAGACTTGGGAAAGGTTGCAACTCAAACCCATATAAAAAGGATTAATCCAGAACCACTACTGCTTCAGCCAGATCCTCCAGTGGCTGCAATATAACAGCCAAATTTAGGAGATTTATATCAAACAGCAGAGCTTGTTGAGCTTGTGTTCTTGTGTCTTTCTGTAAAGAAAAAAAAAAACAATAGTTGCATACACATCCCTCCCCAAGTGTTTTACCTGCAGCATTCCCAACTGCATCCTGTAGAAGAAGTTGGCTGCAGTAGGAGTTGAAATAATTAGCAGCCTCCGCTTCTCATAAAATTGATCCAGAAGTGCAGCTGCAGTCCTCACATTCACATTAATATTCATGGCTAGAATTACATTTAAAATAAAAGTTAGAGAGCATACTAAAACCAGATCTTTTTCTAAAAGCACAAACTACTAGATAGCAGAAGAACAAGAAACAGTAATAAAGACGATATGGATGAAATACTAGCCTTATTGAAGCCAACAATTTTATCTTAAGCTGTCCTGGCTTGCACGATGGATTGACTTCAGAATGTGAAGTTTTGTAGACAGCTTTCAGCTAAAACACACTATCAGTTGTGAGGTATCATCGTCATTCTAGGATAAGAGCAGCCAAAGGTGGCAAAGGCTCCAGCTGTTAAGTGCAAACTGGCAGAGGAGCCAAAGATGTTAAGTCTCTTACCTCCAGGGCATTAAAGTTTGCAGCTGGATTCCACCCCACACCTACTTTCCAAATTCTCACTGCCAGGAGAACCATTGCTCTGGCAGCCCTTCTGATAAAGTGGTGAAATACTCACTTACGTGCACAGGTTGGCTCCACTCCTGACCATCCCAGATTGTACTGGCATACTCTAGCTGGGCTTCCTTGCAGCTCATAGCCACCGATGCAGGAGAACTCACATGTAGCACCGTAGTTATTTCCGTCACCTGAACACTTGATGTAGCCATTATCTGGAGCATTTAATTTCACACAGCGTCTGACTTTAAGCAAGAGACAAAAAAAAAAAATTAATAAACAGACAACGCATGAATCACCCTGTTTGTTACTAGGGTAGCAGGCCCAGTGAAATACCAATAGAGAAGACCTTTTTTTTGTTTGCTTTCTATGCTATTAGAGTCATGTACTTACTTAGAAACCCCAACCCACCAAAAAAAATCCCATCTTAACTCATATGTAAATGAAAATGATACAGATGTATAGGGGTACGCATGTGATTGTGCTATCATGGTGACAAAAAGTCATGGAGTACAAAGAAAGGTGCAGCTGAAACCTACAAGTTTTATTTCTGTATGTTCAACTTCAGATTTCAAGATCTGGACTTGTGAAAGAGCAGCCCTGCTTGATAAATGTGAGTCACAGCTAAAAAAAAAAACCCTCCCTCATATACTTGATTCAGCAGCTCACAAGCCAAGTATCAGGAGGGAAGGGGTGTGGAGATGTACATAGGACTGATCAATAAAGCTCTTCGCTGACATGCAGAGTGCTGGCCACCCACCCTGCTGCAGGCCTGGCCCCCAGGATCTTAAGCAAGGTGGTGTTCTCTCTTTCTGCATCAACATACAGTTAATATACACAGACCTATGCAGACAAGTACAGAAATGAGGACATTTCTCAAATTACCTACTAAGCCAGATGGAAAGAAGTGACTGTATTCATAGCATAAAACATCATTCATACCTCTCACTTTAACAAGAAATTTGCAAGTGCCTTTGTTTTCAGCTCTGTCATAAACAGTATATTGGATTTTGTGGTCGCCTTCTGGAAAATGTGACCCTGGTGGCAGGCCTTTCAAAATAACACTAAAATAGGAGACAAAACAGGACAGACATTCATAAATTCATCAGTATTTTCATACCAACAATGCAGTAAAAGCCTGAAAAGTGATGTCTGTAGCTCACTAAGATTGACTGTGCTGTATGACTGACGCCTGAGAGTAAGCAAAGGAAGACATTGGGCAGTGGTGACCAGAGTATTTAAACTTGCTACCAACCACCCATCCTGGAGTCACACAAAGGAGACACTCCCACTGCTGAGACAAAGGAGGCAGAGCAGGCAGGGCCTGCTCACTTCCTATAGGACAATCTGTAGCTTAGGCATAGTCATAAAGCACAGACATACCGCAAAGTCAAGACTGATCCTCTCCCTTATCTAGTATCGTGAACAATTCACAGTCAGAGCTTCAGTGAAACCCAGAGCCAGCAGACTGTAAGAAAAAATCTTCCAGCCGCTTACAATGGGGACATAGCCTATCTGGCTGCTCTGTACTGTTGTATGCCAACAGTCACTTGTGACTGTTCATATGGACAGAAAAGGAATAGGAAATGAGATTTTTTTTTTTGTCACAGCAGAAGGGTGTGGTGATCCACAGCAGTGGTTTCACCTGGAACGTGTTCCCATGTTGCAAACGCAGCACAAAAATTCAGATGTGATAACCGTATCCTCAGTACTGAAACAGTGAGGCTGAGCAGAGTTCCATGTAACAGAAAAGTTTATGTACTCATAGGACTGCAGGATCCAGTGCATTTAAGGAAAGCACTGCATATTCTATAAAACATCACAGTTCAGACAGATTTTACAAAAATAATTCCACAAATGATTTCTAGAAAAGCCAGGCTCTTTGGGGCTGGAACCAGTTACTCATATGCCAAAAGATATCCCAGCATTGAGTATTCCCCATTTTTTTTGCCTACCAGACATTACTTCATCAAAAAGACTTTGGAATTTCTTTATTTTGACACTTTTCAGTCTTTATTTTATCAGGTTTTATTTTTTTGATGCTGTTAATTGCTATAGAATTATCACATCAGACCTTAATAGCAATATTGTTTTTAATTGTGCTACGAATTCTTCTTTCTGATGTTAATTACCGCAATAAAAAGGCAATGTCATGATGTCTTTCAACAGGTTTTTTGAATTCATATAAAAATGTAAATATCTTTAAGCTTACAGCTTCAAGCTTTTAAGCTTAACCACTCCACTAACATACCACTAAAAGATGTAACTTGGTTACTGAAAGAAGCAGGTTTTCCTACCATTACGATAATCGATCTGGACTGACATAAATCTCACATGATAAAGATGGGAAAATCAGAGACAGTAGTACCATCTCAAGTACACCTTGCTCTTCTGGAAATTGTGACTGTGAAACCATAAAAATAGACAAGGAGATTTTGAAGAAAGTGTTAAGATTAAATCCAATGTTTAAAGCTACCAAAGTTTCAAATGACTGGCCATCCTCATCAGTTGAACTGCTAACCACGGAATAAAAAGGAGAAAATGCAAACATGTAGATTTGCACGTACTCTGTCAGAATCCCGTCAGCAGTGTCCCGTCCCTCAGGGGTGTCCCAAAACACTCTGGCCGTCAACTTGTTGGGTTCCGCAGTTTTCTCCTTCACGCTCGGGCACTGGATTCTTGGAGGTTCAGTATCTGTTGAAATAAATATCACAGAAATGGACGCCTGTCCCTGTGTTATAGCTACACATTTTCTTCACAGCTCTTGCCCTGCTGTCAGCGTAACCTGGGACCACCTTCAGCTGTCCTCCATGCTGGAGCCATCCCAGTGAGTGTGTGGAGCTTGTACTTCTCACCTCTTTGTAAAAAGAACAAGAGACAATAATGATCAACATCTTGCAATGTAACAAAACTAACGAAAAAGTAGTTATTGTAAATTTCTTAACAAAAAGCAATGTCAACAAATGGACATGCATTTAGCTTTGAACTCCTAAGGAAGGATGCCCAAGATTGTACCCAAGGAGTCTGTACGTTCTCTTCATCTGATCTTCCTCTCTTTGTTCATCTGTGCGGCAGATATTGTGGTTAAGAACATCTGTAAAGCATTCCAAACATAAATCTTTCTCTGCATGATAAGCCTGCATGTTACTGTTAACATGTTGGTTATTTTTCCCACGGCAATGGCAGAAAGAGAAACAACAGAAGACTGATGCAATTGTCATTTTGCAGAGAATTGCTGCTGCATTTGATTTTTTTTTCAAGTAACTCTTATAATAATGCCTTATAGGTAATACAAACCAAAAAGTAGACCAGGTACATGTTGAAAGCTTATTTAACTCATAGGGATCACTTTGTCTCCTTTCCTCATGTTTCTTATTCACTTCCTTATTTTTCGAGTACCTTCCCATTATGCATGGAAGGAAACCTGCTCACACCACAGCCAGCGAGAGCTCTGCCTTCCTCTACAAAACTACGTTGCTCTCGACACACACCCTCCCCTCAGTGTAGCTGAATAAGGATTGGAAATAACCCAGTCTTACTAAGGCTGCTTCTGGCTCTGGTTACTTTACTGTGGCGGCAGCTCACCGCTGTGCTATGGAGAAAATACATTGAATAAATGTCATGCCGGAATAAACGACAGAACATCGTTTAAGGACCTAGCATTTTAAGCACTTAATTAATCAGAAAGCCCATTAGGTTATTTAGGGCAGAGAAGACTGGCTGGTATGAACTAGCTTGGACTTTCAGATGGTAAAGACAAACAATATGGTTACTGTGGGAACCAACTTAGCAAGCACCCAGGGGCCAGGAAGCCTTTTTAGCTGGACTTGGAAATTCCTGGAAAGGATATTTTCTTCTGTCATTTCAGCTGCCTCCTAGCATTCAATAGGCACTAAATGAACCCCATCAGAACAACTCTGCTTTGAAACAGACCAAGAGAAAGCAGCTATCTGCCAAAGGGGCTCAACTGCAGTGGCCACTGAGATGTGTGAAACCAAACCACGCTCAGGTCTCCATCCTCATGCCCTTGTTTGAAGTTGCAGACGATCGATCTACAGCATATTAAGCACCACAGCCACAGCCTGGAAGAAGGAAGATGGGTCTAAAAAAACTCCAACCCATTTAAATGCAGAGAAGCTGACCAGAGAACATCCAACAGACAAAACTGAAATGCAATCCCTCAAAAAGCCTTCAGTAAAACATATGACGTGAGCAAGGTGCTCAACTGCAGATCAGAAGAATAATCTGTTTCCGAAACAAACCCCATGGAGGAACCCACAAGACTGCTGACTGCTGGGGAGGTTTCATCAGCGGGAAAAACCATCCAGTAAGTGCTCTCTCAATAAGTATTCCTGGGCAGAGCTGGAGCCAGGACATGCTGCAAGGTGTCTGACCCCATACGGCCTGTCTTAGGCTTTTACTACAGTGTTACTACTCAAAGACCTATGAAAAGCTAAGCAGATTTATTTAAGCTGTTTAGCAGGGCTGCGTATTGAATGAGTGAGTCTCACCCACAAGTTTTAAATCATGGACAGGGAAACTGAGTTTTTATACAAAAATTTGGCACTGTTCAGCCACATTCTTGTAAATTGGCTGCTTTTCTTGGCTACTCGGCAGCAGCAACTGGTACTCTGGCTCCATGCGGAGAAGCGGCACTGCAGACGCAGCATCAGGAGGTCAGCAGCGGAATACCGAATTTTAAAGCAGCCCTTTGAACTTTGTGAAGAAAAATGCTACGTTTTCAAATAGGTTTGAAATGTATTTATATATATTTTCAAACGTACTTCTGAGACTGGCCAGATGATTAACAATTTCAGCAAAACATAAAGAGCTTGTTAACTGCCTTTCTCAGAGTTTGTTAAATGTTTACGGTAGCTTGTGAAATAGGGGCAACAAGAGGCAAGAAACAGAGGGATGGTACTGCATGCCCACTGCTTGTTTATTCAAGGGTCCATATGGGATAGGTCAATGGTCTGCTGCTACACAAACACATTGTTATTACTGATTGCTGATGACATTAAATGATGGCTGGAAGTTAATTCAAAACATTAGTCTGCGTCAAAAGCGTAAAGAGATAAGAGACTGGACGTCATAAAAGGGGAGAATGAAATACATTTTCCTGTTCTCCCCACCCTCCTCCACAAGGTATTGCTCTGTATTTCAAAACATCCATTATCGGGGCAGGTATAATTAACAAGTCAGAGTGCAAAGCTCGTTTCAGACATCTGCAGTTGGAAGCTGTTAGTTAACTACCTATCAATACAATCTTAGGATGTGACAAAAGGATGACTTAGCACATGGTGACATTCATTTACCACAACCTCTGTTATACAATCAGCAGGAAAATGAAACCTTTCTAGCAGAAGAGACAGTGACATTTTTCAATCTTCCAGAGGAAAACACTGATTTCAATCTAAGTTACAGTGCATTGAGAATATAATGAAAATAAGATTAAAGTGAGAGCTGGCATTTTTAGCTAACTGATAACCAAAAGCAGCTGTACATTGATTATTTTTTAATCACAGTTATTTCAGCAACTTGAAGGATATCCTTCCTCTCACAGGAGAGGGGCAGGAGGCAGACAGCTTGCTTTGGTAGGACAGAATACTCGTGGTCTTTAAGGGGTTCTGTAAATTACTGCTAAAACATACCTAATTTTCTTAAATTAAAAAAAAAAAATAAATCTTTTTTTCCCCTCCCTTTTAATGTACATCTGTTTCAGCAATGATATTAGCCTTACACTTTTCCTACACGGATCTTCACCACAGCACTGTGAACCTCACACAGTTTAGTGCAAAAATGCTAAGCAGTGCAACTGCAGTACAAAAGAGTAGGGGAAAGTCTCTTGTTTTGCAGAGGATTATGAATTCAGATCTGCAGCAATTTGCCATACTTGATGCCATTAGCTGTGGCGTCCCCAGGCCACTTCCCTACCTATTGGCAATGACATGAGCTTTACCAGCCCATGCCTATGATCACGCCTAAAGTCCCTACTGTGCACAGTAATTGCACAACTAATTGCTTATATGCTAAAGTAAGAAACAAATCACCATCTTTGCCTTTGTATTTCATTGCTCCCCTCACCTTAATTTCACTCCTCAGCTGAAAGTGAGCTGTTCAGTCACTTCTCTCCTGGTCACTGGTAAGCTTTTGTAGGTTGCAGTTCACTGATGACTTTTCTGTAACTACTGAATTACAGCAAGGGATGTGTGTTCAATTCCAAACTACGTTATACTGTTAGAGCCATGTCTGGTCACAAAAAAAATCTCTATCCTACCTATGAAGAGGTCAAAAGATTACCTTTACTGAACAGTTTGCTAACTGCATAACTCACCATTTGCATAAAGGAACTGTGAGCACAGATGGTTTGAAGAGGTCTTCTCCATACTATGTGGTATTATTAGAATTTAAATAATAGTATTGCTTTTACTGGGTTACTTGCAATCACATCCTATACAACAACTATCTTGCAGTTCCAGAACGAAAAAAAAATGTTAGTGCTAACTTAGCCTCTTTTTTTTTCCTTAAGACATACTTGCTTACTCTGCTCTGCAAGACAACATCTACTGTAATAAGCACCCTGTTGCTGCAAACAGATGAGGTTCTGAAAGTGCCAGGAAATACAGAAGACAACATTTTAGCATTCCCAAACTTAAAAGGGTTTGTTTTTCTTCCTCTGCCCACACCATTGAGAATGACAAGGCTTGGTTTTGTAAATAAAATAAAAACAAGAGACACAACAGTCTAGATCTAAGCAGCAGGCTCACTTCTACATTTGTTCAACAACAAGTAACAGGAAACCTGAACAAAATTCTGCAAAGATCAGGCCACAGTGGAGAGACTCCAAAGTCATTCGTTAACCTAGACTGAGCCACAGGCATTCTGAGGAAGATCAAGCTATCATACACAAAAACCACCAAGCACAAATACTCTACCACCCACAAGCTTAAATTACTGGTAACCAATTCAGAAGGCCAAAAAAATACCTTCCTCTGTGGGTGGCTGCTGAACCTTTCATCAGACTTCCCAGAAACAAAAGTAGCAGTTGAGCCTTCACTATCTGCTGAAATCTCATTAGTGGGAAGGAAAGTTAAATCTCAATATTTGTTTCTCTCTCTTTTGATTAATGTATACAAAAATAATTATTCCAGCTCCCGGGAGACCACTGATGATATAATGAAAATTGCTGGCATAACTAATGTGAACTGAAACTCAGTTCCAATCCAAAACTAATGTGGCTGAAATTTAGTTTAGCTCACTGCAACCATGCTGGTAACTAAAATCCATTCGTATTCCCTGGATGTATTTGAAAACTATGATCCCAAGAAAGAAAAGCAACAGAGAAGGTCAGACAATGGACTTAGTTTCAAACCTGATTTATCACTAAACCTCAGAGAGCAGGACAGAAGCCAGCACAGAGAATATGCACAGTAATTACAGACTACCAAGGAGTCACCCAGGAGATGGCTGTTATAAGCATTGTAAAGCACCGGCCATTTACACTAGCCTCATCTTTATTAAAGTGATGACAGTTGGACCTGATAGCATGGGTGTAAAGAAGACTGAGAGCACTCTGCATCCCTTGGAAAACTGTTCTTTGCTTCTTCAAAAGGGACAGTTCCCCAGGAACTGGATAAAAGAGCATTTTGAAATTCATTTGGACAACACGGGTACCAGCAGGTACCTCAAGATGTAGACTTTCTGGGATGCAGACCAACCATCCTACTCACCAACACAAGATGCTGGACGGCCACTCCAAACTTTGTTGTCCATGCACGTTACTATACGGTCACCTTTCAGCTGGTATCCAGGTGAACAGTAGTACTCGCACCTCGAGGCAAAGTAGGCACCATCTAAACACTTGAAGCCCCCGTTGGTAGGCATGGACAGGGTGGGGCAGCGCTTTTCTGGAACAGAAAATCAGAACAGAAAATTTCTGGAAACCTGTTAACCTTATTTAGAGTAATGTGAATGTGGGGTATTACACAGAAATAAGGATACAGCTAGAAAATGACAAGTGGGAGAAAGTTATGTTCCACATGAGGCTTACCACACTGGTTTTATTATTTGTGTTTCAAATTTAACTTTACATACACAGTGGCCAATTGCAATATTTCTGTGAGAAAAAGATGACAAGTACCTATTCCTCTCTTCTCAGAAAATGTTTTAGTGCAAGAGCCAACTTAGGCACCTGAGACAGATTGTGTCAGCTTACAGAATCCAATATGGGCAATATAGCTTTATGGTTCTTTCATAAAATTATTCCCACAAATCAAAATCCCAAACTTATGAAACATTTCCTATCTTTGTCAAGAATATTTGTACCATTCATGATATCATGCCAATTAACACTGTAAGAACAATCTAGTATACATACTCAAGTGTCCTTTCAGTATTTACTATGCAAATAACAATCCCAAGATCACTGTTTCTAAGGCAAGTGAAGTTTATCGTCGGCTGAATCAGAGGTGCAAGCTGTGCAAAGAGATTTCACAGCTACTTACGTTTGCACAGTACTTTGCCAGACCAGCGTTTGCTTGACTGACAAATTAGCTGCTGATGGCCATGCAGTTCGTAGCCTTTCTGACAGCGAATATCACATCTTGTCCCCAGTACATTCTTGTAATATTCCCCTTGAGGTGTCCTGCAGTTTGCATAACCATGTTTCACCTTAATGGGGGAGCACCACGGCGTTTCTAGCACAGAGAACAAAAAAAAACACTCATAGCACTTCACAAAATGGAAAAGGTTGGACACAAACATAAAATCGCTTTCTTTATTCAAGGTCAGAGAGAAGAAATGGAAAACAAAAGGCTTACTTAAAAAGCCACTAATCCCCAAACCATGCAGCAAGGTGCACTAAGTCTTATACGGCAGAAGGTCAGTCCTTCAAAGACTGGCAGCAGTTTTCTATTACAAATATTAAAGACTGTAGCCATTAGATTTGGGGGTGGAGGGGGTGGTCTACGGTTTTTTTTTTATCCATGGAATAAGTGTGCCACCATGTGGACAGTTTGAAGACAACTGGACCTTTTCTTCCCCATTTTGTTTTTTAACTTCTTGGTAACAAAAGTTTGCATGAGGAACATCTTTGGTCTAGCTGTAGTTGCCATCGTTAAAACATTTAGCTCTCACACTACCCATATAAACCAAAAAAAATATTCCATCAGAATTTTTGCAGTAAGTACATTGCCTTGGCTGAACTCTCTGATAGTTCAGGCTCTCCCACAGTCAGAAAGGATGTGACTTCCATAAATCATGCTGCCAATATGTCAAGCCTGTCCGTACACATCCTCCACGCATCAGAACAGCCATAGAGGGTTTGAGTATGGCTTCAGTTTTGCAAAGCTACTTTCTAAGGTAGCACCCAGGATTAAGGCTGAGCTGGAACTTGTGAAGTGTGGAAGATCAGCAGCTCCCTCACTGTTCTCAGGAGTTCTGCAGTGCCACACTGAAACATTAAAATATTATTTCTATCAATCACCAACAAAACAGCCTTCTACCAGGAAATGGGCACAATACCATTGCCATGATTAAATCTGAAGGCAAGTGTCGAATTTGACAGACTAAGCAAAGAGCTTCTGAGAGAGATGTGACCTTATTCCTCTTTTTTTGGTAGTAATTTGTAGCTTCCAAGAAAGAGAAATGTGAATTCAGGCACAATGTCTGTATGTGACAGCACAAACCCCTGCACTTCCTACTGTCAAATCCTTCAGAGGGTGTAGCTGTTCATTCATAGGCATACTATATATGCTTAGCACATATTCAGAAAAGGGAACCCAAGATGCAGAAATTTAAGTTCAGTTCTAAATGTTCTCAAATGTATGTATTTCATTGTTGTACTCTTTACCTCAAAAGACAGGTAGAGGACTACCTTTCCCTAACACCATGGAAATGTAGCCTGAAGTATAAGAACCACCTTCTAGTTGCTCCTGGATGCAGGACAGTGATATGGATGGATCTGCCAAGTCAGAGGAAAGCTGGAATTTGGCTGGGACTTCATGGCTAATGCTCCTACGGAACTCATGGGAAAAAGGGAAACACATTTACTGAACCTTTAATAATTGGTCAGGGCTACACTTTAAAATACTCGGGATGTAAGTTCCATCTTCTTGTGAGGATTCAACATTATATTGTGATACTGATGGGTGTAATATCAAACACAGACTTACTTCCTCTTCCCAGCCAAAGCTTCAAAGTCTTTGTTTAGCTGTGACAACAGGGTGCACCAAGAAAGCACTTTTTCTGCAGTGGGCAGCTTCTCAGTAGGAGCTTCCCCACACTCATAAAGAGTGTCTAAGCCTGCTCCTTCTCTGTCCCAAGATTTGAAAGAGACGTATTGAGAAGGAGAGAAAGATGATAGGTCCTGAAATCTTGTGTGACAATATGTGACATGCAGAAAGTACATGATAAAACTTTCAAAGTCTCCAAGAAAGATGGAAAAAAACCCAAGCAAACAAAACACAAAGAGTTTTAGCCCTCATCCTTACTAAGTCACAGGAGACATACAAAAATAATTTCATGATCATCTTTGGCAGTTGTTCATGTCTAGCTCTTAATTCCTATTGCTATTGCCTACATTTTTCTACATGATTTGGATCGGTCACCTATAAATAAACAAAAATCAATACAGCCTGCTATATTTCTCATACGTGGGATATTTATATGCAATGTACAATGTCTCTAGGATACATTTGCACTTTCTCAATGGAAATCACATTTTGCACCTACATTTTGCTGTGCTAATCCCGAATCAAAACAAATAGCATCTGAAGACTAAAATCAGAAGCTAAGTATCAAGCTTTTGACTAGACCAAGAGCACGTTCCTCTACACTAGTCTGTTTCTCAAGCAGTCATATTGTACTGGGACATGCTTATTTTTGTATTTCACCAATGCATGTGAAAACTCTTATACAAATACGTGCAAGTGGCATTATTTCCAGTGTCACCAAATACAAAGTCACTGAAGCACAGGAAGCGAGCAGTCCAGTGTAAGAGCACGCAGCACATTAGGGGCAAAGTACGGTTCAGGTTTTGGCTCGGCCATACAATCATCTCCTCTCTGGGGTTTTTTCCACCTACAGTCTTGTCTTCCAAAAGCACTGAATGCCAAATGCATCCTCCACTATTTACTTTACAATTACGAAAAAAAGTAGTTTGGTGGAGAGTGTTTTGGGGGTTTTACAACTATTTCCTGTCCTTCACTCTAAACTATATCTTACAGTTACAAAAAGACATTAAAAAAAACCCCATCAATTGACCTGGGCCACTTTGTTGAGGGGCTGTATCACAGTGCTTCACATTTTTCCTACTTGCTGTGAACAAAATCAAAACTGGGAGAGCAGGTAAGGAGTGTGAGCTAGCAGGAACAGAAGTCAATCAGCTACTGCTGAAGCAATGAGTGATGACAGCACCCATCTCCGCAGCCTCCTTAGTTGCCTACCCCACTGCCACTGGTGCAGTCTCAAGCATCTCCTTCGACCACTCTCTAGGGTAAGCCACGCATGTTGGATTCACAGAGGCAGCTTCTGTTTTGTTCACCTCCTTGAGAAATTCTCTTTCTGAGCTAACAACAGCTTTTCCATAATCTCCCCTTCAGTGGACTCATCCTCAAAATTTCCAGCTTTTTGATCTCATTTGTTCTTCTCATGCCCCGTGACCATAAACTTCAGTAATTTTTTTGTTTCTTTTTAAAGAAAAGTTTTTCCCACTTGCTGTAGGATCTCCTTAACTAAGAACCTCTCAGTTTTTCTGCAGAAGGTTTTAAACCTGAAGTTACCAGTAGAACGCTCACTGAAGGGGCACTAGAGGGGGGATGAAGACTCAGGTAGGCTAGGATTTTGCCTCAGTCAGCCAGGCAATCCTTCAGCATATCAGATATTTATGCCTCAGGTTTTCCACATATAGAAGGTGGAAATGCACAGGGTTGATTTCCTTTGTAAAAGGTGTTAGGACAAATACACTTTGCAAAGTGGTCATAAGGCTAATAATAACAACAACAACAACAAAAGACAAAGCAGTTGTTTCAGGTATTGCAAATTGCCCAAGTTTTTCTGCAAATGTTTGTGGCTTTAGAGCTTGCCTTGAGTAAACAGCTGCAAATATATTTTAAAAAAGGAGGCCAAGAGCTAATAAATGCAGTATAATGCACAAACAAAATACTGAAAAAGCCCCTCCTGCATTGTTGTTGCAGCTATGGTGGTCTACAGAGAGAAACAAAGCAAGGCTCCTAGGGAGGTGTAATGCGTCTTTCACTGGACCAAATGATACTGGCAGAAAGAAAAACAAAAATGGTCATGCTTTTGGACGCCAATACCTTGAAGAGCTTAGGATGAACACCTGTTTGATCTGAAATATTACTATGCGTACTCTAGAACTGAATGTGATTGGAAGAAAGTGGGTGAGGCAGGGTTTATAATGGGGCACGTGTCCAGGTTTAGACCAACTGATATTACTGAAAAAACCCAAACCAGATAACTGGAAAAGCTCAGGTGCCTGAAAGCACATCAAACGATACAACAGTTTTAGATCAAAGTTTGGGTTCTTTTAAGTGAAGGTACATACTGGTTTTCAAAGGCTAAGCAACCACATGGAATATTAGGGTTGGGTGGGGCTCCCAAGAGGTCACACAAGCTTCTCCTTTCCTCAAGACAAGACCAGCTATGTTCCTGAAGGCTTTAGGAATAAGAAAAGCTACAGGTTTTCCCAGGCACCTGTTATGTAGCTTCACCATCTGTACTGGCCTCCGTTCATCTAACTGAAATTTGACTTTTTAGGTACCAAGACCCATGCAGTGGTTCTTTGTTTAATAAAAAACTTTGAGCCATTCCTCAGTGATACAGTAGCCTGCCTTATAACTTAGTAGCAAAACATTCCAGAGACTCAATTCTGTGTTTGAAACCACTAGAAAAGAGGCAGCAAGCAGAAATAATGGAAGCCACAATGTTGCCTTTACAGCTAAGGCTGCTGTGTGGTCATTACAGTATTTGAGAAAACATACTAGCAATGAAAATCATCAGAGCAGTAGTACTAGAGCTGTGATGAATGAATGCAGGAACTGCTGTTTTTAGGAAGCCCTTCCACATCAAATATGATGAGAGACAGCTATGCCAAGTGGCAGGCACGAAAGCATTTTCTAGAGCATTGTTCCCCTCAACACCTCAGTCTTGTTTAAACACCAGCCTCAGCTGAGCATTTCTGTCACAAGCAGCATGCAAAGTGACCAGCTATACTGCTTGCAGGTACACCAGCCAGCAGAGCTGAGGGTTCACCAGGGAGGAAAGGAAAAACTCTTTTAAAAGGCTGTGGGCAAAAAAAGGCTCAGCAATGTTTCTCTGGAAAGCCGAGCAAGTGGAAAAACATCTAGACGAAGACAAAAGGGTTTGGTAGGAGGTCAATTCACTCCCTTCCCCAAACTACTGTGTTTTGTTTGCATATGCCAAAGAAGACAAATTTGTGTGCTCGCTTGCACTGTTTAGTGAGCATGTGTGCAAACAAAAAACAATGCTGCTTACGTATCTTAACATTAGTTAAGAAAATTCATTTAGTTATTTGTCCCGGGGAAATTTTATTTGCTGAGCAATGGGCCATACACAAAATGCTGGACTGCACATATAGGGAGAAGCTCTGAACCCAGTTATTCAGACTACTTTTTCTTGCTTTGTCTTCCTCCACTCTCTTCCCCCAATATCAACTTAAATAAGTATGCTAATGAAGAATGAGTCTTTTCTACTCCACCTCTTTATATTCTTAGATTCACATTGTCTGCTCTTCACCATTTGGCAGCAGCGCTTCCAAACTCAGGGCAGTTTTTAATATCTGCGGGAACGAGTCATTATGTTTCACTTACCCTGGTGACATTTTGGCTGACATGAGTATAATCCTTTTAGGATCACCATATAAAAGGAATTTATACAGAATCCACGTTTTAATTATTTGCCTGCCCTGGCATGAATTGGCATTGATTTATCCCCATGATGTCTGGAATTCTGTCTGCAGAGGGCTACATGTTAAAAAGTAAAGAAAAATGAGTTTGTCTAAAAAAAGATTTAGAGAACTATTCCTGCATGTGTTTAAAAGTAAAATTTTCTACCAGGAGGAACATAAGACATTTCTTAAAATAGCAACATAGCCATAGCATCTGTGCTTTCCTCCCTGTTGTTCATAAATGTCTGAAATACTTTATGACTTACCTTTTATAAGGCCCATTAACGTACAACAAGACACCAAGGCCCAGTATTTTCAAGTAATCAGAATCATTACAGTACAATTCTACCATGTCCACAGATTATTTTGCTAACAAGAAACAGTTATCACTTTAAGTGACAAAATAAATGCTGTTTCGTTACCATCTTGGCTTCTGAGGGATTTTGGCAGAGGAGAAGCGTATTGAGACAGAAGCGGACTTTTTTCGAAAATGGACATTGTAAATGGAAGATTTACTGGTAGTGGCAAAAAATTTCTCAGTCTTGTTGAATAACAAAATCTTCTATAATATGGAAGAAAATCTGAACTTTCTTTATAAGCATGCCAGTCTCCTCACTCATTCATCCAGCTACATAATTCAGTTTTGGAATGTTCACATTCATTCATTAAACACACTTCACTTGGCGTTTCGGGTATCAGGTTAACCTGAAATACAAACAATTTCATGGGAGAAAAAAAAATTAAATCATGAAAATCAAGTTCTCTTGCACGTCCTTCTATACATTTTACCATCGGTAGGCCCAGGTTTTGAGTCACCTTATTATTGATGGCTTTGTTAGGATGCATGAAGAAGAAAGAGAAGCTCTTCCTAGATTTTCATGATTTAACAACCTGATGTTTCAAGAGAAAAGGCAGAGCAAAAGTTACTTACTCAAGTGCATAAAAGAGTGGTGATCAGTACTTGGTCTGATTTTCATTGTTAAAAAAAGAAATTAAATCTTGAGCTAAAAATCCATGAGAAAAACCATGGAGCTGGATCACCAAGATTTTATAACGCATGAAAAGAAAAAGATCAAAGCTTTTTCTCTGCAGTCAGCTGATCTTCTTTAGTACATAAGCAAAGCATTCACCTTTGTATCTATTGCGTGCATACACATCTTCGTCATCTTCAAGGGGTGAATATCCCGACCCTACAACAGAAAATAGAGAAAAAAACTGCAGCAAGAAAGGAAATATAAATAAATTATAAAAGAAAGCTTTGCAAAAAGACATGCAAGAGTAGGATGCAATAATCTACACAATGCCACAAGCACAAGCTTCTCTGAAGCTCAGATTCATAGCAGACCCAGTTTATAGTGAATTTGGAAGGGGCAAACTGATGTGATAATCAAGTGAAACAGTAAATCTCTCTCACTGCTCCTGGGGCAATGTTGTGCAATGCCATGCTGCACATACCAAGTTATAGCTCCTCTGTTATGGACAGCCCACCTACCATGGAGGTGATCTATTGAGCAAAGAGAACAGAGGAGCTACACGTGAAGGGGAACATCAAAGGTTTCACTATAAAGTGGTTCCATAGTGTCAGTGGCTGTTAAGAGCCATCCGGCCAAAACGCAGAAGTAAAATGTGCGTAACTCAAGAACAACTCTCTTTTACAACCTGTATGATCTTCACACCAAGAACAAAACACTTTGGTATCTTACCCGCAAACACAAGTTACACTCAAATCAAAAACACAGCTTGGTATCAAGTAGTCTTCTAGAGTTGTTCAAAATAGGTAGTATAGTTCTGTACTTTTAAAAACGTGTGCAACAGTTAAAAGCTTAAAATAAAGGCATAAACTGCTTTATAAAAAACAGAAACCATTTGGAGCACCACCATTAAAGCAATTATCAATAAAACAAAGCAATCAGCAAGAAAGCCTTCAAAATATCCTTAAGCAACGTTTATTTAAAATCAGCAGCTTCAGAGCATGAAGTCTGGTCTAAATTCTTGATAAGTCTTCTCCAAGAAGGACCCATACAAATTTCCTCTCAGAAATCTTTCTAAAAACCCTGCTGCAATAGACAGGTACTAAGAAGGCTCAGTGCTATGCTACAGGAGCTTCTCACACATAATACCTCAATTTACAGATATAGGGATGTTTCATCACCATTTGCTGAGGTTTGAGACCACGGTCTGTACAAGCTGCTGCTTGAATTAAATCATTCAGGTACCTCAGTAAACTACTAATTTCACATGCAAAGTATACAAATTTTCTGCAGAAAGATTTAGCAGAAGGATAAAAACAACTACCAAAAAAAAATGTTTGTCTCCCCAAAATTACTGTCAGCATCTGTCAATAGATTTCACTTCTTATGGAAAAAGCAGAATAATCTGTTCAGAAACCAGTGAAACTTTACTTCACATTCTACCAGCCTCAAGAAAACCCAGGAGAGAAATGCAGTCCATGTATCTACAGCTGCTCCACCAAGTAACTGTATTGCATAGTGTTTGTGTACACAAGGACAGCACCCTCTACCACATCTGCCGCAGCACTGCTCACAAGGATTTGGACCGCTTGAAGATGAGACTGCATCTCCCGCCTCCCTTCTGCCCTCATTACTTGTACATTGGGCATTACTGCCCAGGAACCATGATCAGCACTCAGCAGTTCCCTCTGGGAACTGCAGGGAAGTGGCAGATGCCTGTGCTCCACCTCAGACCGATATCTTGAACCAATACCGTGGCTGTATGAACCATTTAGGTTCCTGTATGGGGGGCGGGGGGGGGGGAAGGAAAAAAAAAATAATCAGGAAAGTTGTGTACATACATACCATAAAAACAGCGAAACCCCACAGTTCACCTAGGGTCTGATTCAAAGCTTGCTGTTATCACCTGGAATCCTTCCATCAATCAAGCTGGGACCTGAGGAGGTGAACTTCTGAACAGCTTCTCCCGTGAAATTGAGGACTTTATATATATAGCACAGGCTTCCTATCACTTCGAAGCCATTTCTCTGGATTTTTTATATTTATTGTTGTGGTTGAATTTGTGATGGCTAAACACTGACAGCTGAGAAACATCTCAAGACAAATAACGTTAAACTTTGTTGCATGTGAAGTCTGGCTATATAACATAAAGCCCTAGCTGTGATCCCCAAAGGCTCCATGGAGACCTTGATATGTAAATAAATATCTCTCTAAGCATCAATTATTCTGTCAGAAATAGGGATAATCTTAGCTAATTACTCAGTTTGAAGGTTATAAAACTGTTATCACTCTTAATTGTCCAAATGTTAGTGTGCAGTTACTTTAGCATTTAAGATCGGAAAATGTTAGAGCTGTGTGAGCTCTTACATATTTACCTTTCCTGAGTCAAGAAATAAGCACTTTTCAAAGTCTTCTAACAACAAAAAAAAAAAGTTATTCTGTATTTTTGCCCTGAAACAAGGCTCTGCTCATGGTGTTTGATATTTCCTGTTCACAGCTCATTTTCCGGTTCAAAATGAGAAGCAAGTCAGGTTTTCCTTCCTAACAAGCAATGTTTTGTTACTGTTGTTAAACCACAACAAGCCTGACGTGGAGGAACCACAGGAGAGGTTGTTCTCATACTACCCTGGAAGGGTCTCATTTCCACTTTCCCAACAACCTCTTCTCACAGAGAGCCCACTGGCTGATGCTGGGCTTCACTGAGGCCAACAGAGCCTGTGCAAGCTGGGGGCACCATGGCCAGTTTGAGCATCACCCACCTGCCCCAGGCAATACCATGGAGAACTGACCTAATCCATAGGGTCGTCCCTGAAGAGCTGGGCTGACTCTGGGAGGACACAGCTACACCACCATACCAGGCACTGCGGCACCACCTTACCCAGCAGTGCTGGATTTTCTCCATAACCTTCACACAAACTTGGACCTGGTGCTCTCCCTCACCTCCCTCCATGTCACCCATCCCCACTGCTCTGACAGACCCGTCGTTGCTGCACCAGCAGGTACAGCCATGTTACCCAGCAGCTCGCCAGCAAAGCTGTCCCGCTTTGGCAGATGGCTTCTGTCCCAGCAGCGGAGAGGCCGGACCTGGCGCCTCATTCGCCACTGGTGCCACCCCATGAACAGCCCTGACCAAATGGCCATTTCATCTTCACTTTCTCAGCCACAAAACAAAAGTATTTCTGCTTCACATACATTCAAAATTAGCTACCAAGCCACATAAGGATAAAGCATTGTTCTGCGTTCAAAGTGCTAAAATTATCACAGAACAAAAACTGGGTATTTGAGGAAGAATGACAAGAACAACAAGCTGCTTTACAGATGTCCTACATCGTGGTTTAGAGTACAGCAGGTTCCTGTAAAAGCCATCTGTTCTGGCAGATGACAAATAACACTTTCATTTTAAGAATAATTTATTATGAGATGAATCTATGCACTTAGATGATTTTATTTATGTTAGGAAAAACAATTTTTTCATTCACAAAATAATCACTACATTTTTACAACCAGAGGATGCAGAGGAAAGCTTTCTCTTTCCATACATTTTATCAGGGCATAGAGTTTTAAGGAAACTACAGGCAACCTAGTAGAAAATATGTAGCAGTGTCTGTTGCCACAAAGCTAACAGTCTATGCCGAACGAGTAAATCCAGAGATAAGTGTAAGACAGGGCAGGAGAAGCTATGATGCTAAACCGGTAAGCCTTCTAACAAAGTAAAAATTCTCATACAAGAAGTACTCATTATTAAGAGAACACATTTACTTTCACTGTTCAAACTGGCAAGCAAATGAGACACTCAGACAACCAACAGTTACCCATTTGCACAAAACCTAAATCAGACTATTTCAGGATCAGCTCTGCCTTTGTTTTGCGGTTACCACATCCACTCCAAGTGTCCTGATGCCAGCCTTCAAGCCAATTCTCATTCAGCAAAACACATAACTATCTCCTGAAGTGGTCTTACCAGCCTCAAGGATACCACTTGTTTAACCCTAAACACACTCAAAACTGATTACACGTTTGTATACCTCAAGCATCTGATTAAATACTCCACTGCTTTAATACCACGCTCTGCAGCCGGTGGAGGCTGCCGGTATTCTCGGTTTCTCATGACGGCTCCACTTCCACACTTACAGCCCAGCATCTGCTTTCCCAGCCAACAGCCCTTGGTCAGGTACAAAAGGAAAGGGAAGGAAGGGAAATATATAGCTGCATTCACGTATGAGCACAGATTACAATGACATGTTCACAATTTGCATACAAGACAGATAAATTGAACACAAACAGGCATTGAGCAAGATACTTCCCATATTGCTAGAATCTGATTATCCTCCTCTTCGTCTGTTAGTAAGTCTGCAAGGGCTCTGCAAAGAGGAGAGTACTTTAATTTCTACACAAAAGCGACAATTAATTTGTCAGTGTTCGCTGAACCAGAGAAGGGAGACAAATGCTGTAAGATTGCAGAGGATGTTTTAAGTGGACTTCTGCTGTCCTTCAGTTTTGCAAATACCCTGACTTTCTTAAGTACATTACTCCTTTGTGCATCACAGATCCCTGAGCAGATAAAAAACACACTCCTCCAGACAACAAGATCCCAAAATTCATACTTGTCAGGCCTATCAATTCAGACCATGGCAGGCGAAACCTCTCTAATGAGCAAGTAACCTCCACAATAAAATCTTTCAGATATTACATGGTATTGCCCTTTAATTGGAAAACAATCTTTCCATTCTGCCTTACTATCTCAAAGGTCTCCAGAACTGGAAGAGCTACCAGTAATTGCTTAGTTCTACAAACAACTGCACACTTGGCCAACCTGAAACCAGGCATTTTCTCTGGATCATTGAATTATGACAAGCAGCAGCAAGGCAAGGTTTAAAATAATAAGAAAAATGCACAAAAGAAAAGTCAATATCAGCAGAAGACTTAAAGGTTTATTTAAAAGCAAGTTAAAAAGAAAAACAAAGCACTACTAAGTGAGAAACATAACATTATAGCCTTCAACCACATACAAATAGCAGAGTTATTCACTCTCAGAACTTCACCAAGGTCACTGGGATTAACATCACGGACAAAGGGAATGAGGATTTCAGTGTTCCAGTGCTGTTTGATGCCACTGGTCATGTGAGTGATTGCACATGGGCAAATTGAGGGTCATACACACAGGTCTCCTCTCCACATTGCAAAGGTTCACCCACGCAGGTCTGCTGGCAGAATCGGGCCACAAGAACATCGTGCCAAGGCAGGCTCTGTAGTACACAGGTTGTGCACATGAACAACATTTAACATGCTATAGTGCTAGAAAACCTTTCTAATTGAGTAAAAGAAGGAATGAGGGCTAAATGAGGCAGAATAGCTATGCAAACTTGTTTTTTGCCAGGACTGACATGGGAATTTCTTAACTCTTTTTGAGTTGGACCAACTGAAGATAAGCTACAGACAACAACACTATATCTCATGAAACCAATCAGAAACATTTACAGTCTACTGCCCTGAGACAAGACAAGTTCAGGCACTTAAACACAAAAGGCTACAGCACTTAGCCTGCAATAAGGGCTTTTCTCTTAACAGCAGCATTCTCCTCGTTAATGTAGCATCAGACTGAAGAATTTCATGTCTCCTGTACTTAACAGTCCTGCAAAAGACATTAATAAAAGCTCATTTTTTTTAGGTGATACTATTTTGCCTATTTACACCACTGAGTTTCTTAAGGCTTTTTTTTTTTTTCTTTCTCATGCTGTTTTGCTCAGGGTTTATAAAGGTTACCTACAACTGAGGTACGCATTGTAAAAAACAGCAGCAAAAGTCAACGTTCCAGTTAATCCTCTACTGATGCTTGAAGTCTTAAATACAGTACCAATTTGGTCACCAGTGGGCTGAATACGAGCCAGCAGTGTGCCCAGGTGGCCAAGAAGGCAAACAGCATCCTGGCCTGGGTCAGAAATAGCGTGGCCAGCAGGAAGAGGGAAAGGATCATTCCCCTGTACTTGGCACTGGTGAGGCTGTAGCTTGAGTATTGTGTTCAGTTTTTGGCCTCTCACTACAAGAAGGACATTGAGGTGCTGGAGCATGTCCAAACAAAAGCAGAGAAGCTGGTGAAGGGTCTAGAGCACAAGTCTTATGAGAAGTGGCTGAAGGAATTGGGGTGTCTAGCCTGGAGAAAAGGAAGCTCAAGGGAGACATTATCACTCTCTACAACTACCTGAAAGGAGGTCTACTCTCTCAAGTAACAAGTGACAGGACAAGAAGAAACAGCCTCCAGTTGCACCAGGGGAGGTTTAGGCTGGATATTAGGAAAAAATTCTTCACCAGAATGATTGTAAGGCACTGGAACAGGCTGCCCAGGGAAGTGGGGGAGTCACCATCCCTGAAGGTATTTAAAAGACAGGGAGATGTGGTGTTGAGGGACATGGTTTAGTGGTACACTTGGCAGTGTTAGGTTAATGGTTGGACTTGATGATCTTAGAGGTCTTTTCCAACATAAATGAGTCTATGATTCTATGAATTTACTTAAGTATGTACTTCACAAAAGACCATTGTATTTCCAATTTTTGAACACTGCTGGGAAATGGAGAACAGAAAAGAAAAACCAACCCTAAAAATACAGCGATAATTTTCCGTTTCAGTTGCATAGCAAATTTCATAGAATAACCAAAAGGAAAACAAAGTGAAAAAAACCCCACACCAGTTGCAATGTGTGATGCACAGAGGAACAATGTGAGTTAAATGAGCTGAGATGGCATCTACTCTGGTCTGCAGACGCTGGCTACTCTTGATATTGGGAAGACAGGAAAGGTTTATTCCACACACAGTTTATCCTTCAAAACAGGAGAGTGCTTCGGAATTCATTCCATATTCAAACAGCTGATGAGTTTAAGCGTGTGTAAGAAGATAATGACCAGTTTCCACCAATAAATCTGTAGCATCTGAATTTAGTTCTTTCAATGTTTTGTCTCAGAGTTTTACACTCCACAATACCTGAAACCATATCAAATACATGGATTAAAACCCAACAACTTAGTTTTATATGCAGCAGACTGTAAAGCTTCTTGCAGCACGCTAGCAGTAGGTCAAACTAAAACTGCAGAGGTCTGGAAGGTGTACATGAGATGACAGAAAAGTCATCAAAAATGGTGAGAACCTTGACATTAGAGGGGTTTATTTTCTGTGTAAACACACTTGCACTCATTTTATGATGTTAGTAAAAACGGAAAGCCAGGTTTTTCATCTCATTGGTTCCTGTTTGAACATTATGCCCCAGTTCTGCAAAGCTCATGCTTAAACATCATTGGCTTTGGTGGGATTTCAGTACTTGTTTAAAAACTGCCTGCACGCTCAGGTGTTCTGTTACATCTGGTCTGCAAGGCTTAAAAAACCCCAACCAACTGTTATTAATGAACATGTTTAAACACAGAGAATCTAATGGCAGCTGCTCGTATTAAGCAGACTTCAGCATGAGTAGTAACTCAAAAGTTAATCACCTGCCCTCCTCTTTGTTCAAAGGATGTTCCCATCGGCTACACCACTTTTCAGTCCCCTGCTTGACTTAATCAGGAGTCACAACTGTCTTTGCAAAATGCACAGGAAAGCAAGTTAAAGCACAGAAACACAACAATCTTGTATTCAGCAAGAGTTGTGCTGAACTGAGAACCAGAGGATATCAAAGCAGGCATGGCATGTTTGTTCCTGAATTCGAATGCAGCTCACTCATCCAGATCAAGTTAGTAATCTTATATGCAGTTCAGTAGCCCAGATTATTAACTTCCAGAGACGTTTAGAAATTTCCCTGTCTGTATTTATGGAAATACACACATAGACAGCACAGATTCGAGATTCCATGCACACTCCCAAGTTCCACGCCAGTGTTGTGCTTCTATTCCTTGCAGGTGTAAGGTCTATGAGGCACGGAAAGTAATCCCATACTAAGAAGATTCCCTCGGGGCTATACACAGATTAATTCACTGTGTCTCGGTATTGATTAAGATGCAAGCATCATGTTTAAAGCACAGGTTTTAACTTGCTTCAAGAGAGATGCCTCATGCAAGATTCCATCAAAAGAACAGTTCATTCAAAGTCGTCATAATCAAAGCACAACTGAAGGGCAGAACAGAAAGCTTCAGAATCAGCAAGTTCAAAAGCGGTCAGAGGTGTATGAAGTTTGTATGTCAGCAGAAGCTTACGCTTTGTGAAATAAAACTGTCCAAAACCACAGATATCACAAATCCAGTTAGGAAAATGCAGGCACAGGTTCTTTTCTGAAAAGGTAATTTCTTCCCTCCTCCCTTACCATCTATGACCCAAGGTGACTAAGAAACTCTGCAGCTGACACCAAGCTACGAAGATGTTTCAAAACAAATTAACTACACGTGTTAAGAAAACTCCTGCTTTACACAGAAGCCAGCTAGCAAAATAAAACTCATTTCATGCGCTGGCAAATTCTGCGTGACAAAGCAAACGCTACTCCTGGTCTAAGGTGTCTCATTCATTTCAATGAAGTCGCATATCCAGAAGCAGGCAGCCATGCCCACACAGTTTACTCTCATAAAAATCAGTGGCGGGATGGAAACTACACGGACACAGAAGTTAGTGTTCATCCAGAAAGGCACAATTCAACTCTGCTTCCTTTTATGTACACATGTAGATATCTTAGATACAGCAAATTCAAAGTAAAACATTTCCCACCACTGATTTTGGTTTATTTTTCCCCCTCCAGATTGGCAGTAAAAGTAAAAGATGTTCAGCTGGCTCTGACTCAACCCAGGCAGAAGTCCTGAAACACAGCAGCAGTCAAGGGAAAAGCTGGCAGACTTCAGGAGAGGCTACAAACACCTTTGCCAACACGCATGTACAGTCCAGGAACCTTAGTGCAGTGTAGGCTGCTCCCAGATACTTTGCTCCATTGCAAATGCATGTGCTTTTACTGCAATTGTGTGTTTAGTGTTAGGATGAGCACTGTATTCAAATACTCCTGGCAGTATACACTGATAAAATGATCAAATGCCTTGGGTAATTGTTTTTTTACATACTATTCACTTGAAGCTGTAAAAAAAATAACATCCTTCATGAAAATCGTGTCCTTATATTCAATGACAATAAATTAGGCATGTCTATAATCTTAAATCTGAAAATTCTGTTTTGATCTGGATTGCTCGTGATGTGGCATTTTGAGTGATTCAATGAGAAGTGAGCGTTTAATCAAATTTTGCTTAAATTTTTAAAAAGAAAATTCATTTAAAGAAAATCTAAACAGAAAGGTGAAATAGATGGATGAAAAGCCTCTGCTCTTGAAATAAAATGTTGATTTCTGTGGAGAAAAAAAATAAAAAAGGCAGTTCAACAGGTTAATAAGGGTATACTTGGGAGTTGACATTGGTACATCTTCAAGAGAAACAGCAGTCGTCTCCTGCGTCGTTCCTTATTTCCCATGTAGGTCACATTCCCTTGACTGCTGAAGAGTAAAACCCACAAGGTATTATAAAGATTTATCAACCGGATGGGCTATGGGGGTCAAGCTGGGACCTTGGCTCAGAGCAAAAAATCTGAACATTACATACATGAACAGTGAGTGTTCTCATGAAATGCTGATTTTCAGCATAACCAGTGAGGGTTTTTTTTCGTTTGGATTCCTTACCAAATCGAACATTTGAATAACTAGGTGCAGAGAAAGAGGAAGAAGTTTGCTTCTGTGATTTTTTTTTTTTTTTAAGCTGGCAAGAGAAAGCACAAGAGCATCTGCTCTCCCTTTTAAATGGCTCCATCTGATACGGATCTTGCAATAAAGAGAAATCTAGCAAAACAAAACAAACAAAAAAAAAACCAACAAACAAAAAAGACAGGAAAATGAAAGAAGTCCCTGAATCTTTGGAATGGCATCTAGTTATGCCAGCAGGAGACCAACACGGAGGAGGCTGGAGAAAAATATTTCTTTTGTTCATGCCATGAGGAACTGGCAGTTTCATTTTTGCTTAAGGAACTCTACAATAAATAATGCTAAAAAAACCTCATAGAAGCATCTCTCTTTGCGACCAGGAACAGTCACAGTACCGTAGACTGTTACCAAAGACAGGATGAAAAGTGTTACGAACGCTAAAATGTAAATCAATTCAGTTGAACAAAATGTACATTCTTTAATCAATAGGTTTAAGGAGGGTAAACACACAGCACCACATCTACAAAAAACACAGCTACCAGAGCTGCGTATTTGCCATTCTGAGTACATATACAGTTTAAGCCAGAGGTTAAGCATATCAGGAAAGAAAAGCCTTCGTTATTTACAGCAGCTATGGGGTTGTCCATGGAAAATGCAGACAGCTCTTGATACAGAACCTTGAGAGCCTCACTGATAGAAAGCAACACAGGTCTGTCGACAGCATCGTTCAGCTGTGCATATCTGGTCTCATCAGAGCTTCCTAAGAGCTAGGATGGCTGAAGCCCTCCATGAAACTGGATAAGCTCTGTACCAGTGAAGTCAACAGCCAGCCTCACGAAACAGCCACATTGACTAGTCTGCCTCCAGGCTACCTGAAAGGGTGAGTGATTGCCTCTGGCCTTGGGATGAAACCCTGTTCAGACATGATGCCACAGTGGTTTCCATCCCTGACGGCCAAGAACACCTCCACCAGGACAGCGGATCCTGAAGACCAGCCCCCCACCTGTGGCATGAACTCTTCTGGCACAAAGGGCTGTCACAGGCCACTGCTACCTTCTATACTCCGCAGAAGAAACTGGAGATTCTTTTTAGATTTTTCTCATGAAATTTATGAAACTGAGTTTATAACAAATCCAGCCTGAATTACACATAAAGCCCTACATAAACAAGGTGCTTCAGAGGCATCTTTAATGGGGAAAGGATGAGAGGGCAGGGTACATTGCGGGCAGGTGCACCATGAGATGCACTAGAAGGCTGCAAGATGGAAAAGCAAACTGGAATTCTGAAAAGACAAACAAATACTACCAATTACAGATAAGATTGTTATGTTTTAAGATTCAGAGAAATAATTTCTATGAACATACTTTCACATGTTTTTTTTTCCCTTATATTAAGATATTATAGGGTAATTAATGTAGGCCTACATTTCAGGAACCAGCTGAAAAGGCAGAAAAACAGGAGGCCAACAATCGAAGGCCAATAGGGGACTGGAAAGAGGTATACTACTGGTAACTAAAAAGAGGCAGAACTACTAGTAATTAGTTAATTAAGTAAAGAACATTTAAGCTGAAAGTATTCTTAATGACAAGTTCCAGTGGACTTTGGGATAACTTTTCAAATGGAGAGACTGAAAACTAATTCTGATCTATTTTGAATTGGTAATAGATGGAAGAAATCTATTTTTTCTTTTTTTCTTTTTTTTTTTTTAATGCTTACAAGGGAAACTGGCACATCTCAGTATCAAACTTTTAATATTACAGGACCAGATACATTGCTTTAGTCTCTTTATCCTTGAGTTACATGCTATTTCTGAAGCTCTGCCATCTAAATTTTTTTTTTTTTTTTTGGGGGGGGGGAGGATTTTATGAGAAGATTAAAAGAAAGGCTCCCTAGGAAGAAAAACTCAGCTTTAAATATCGGATACTAGATCAAAACTTGAAAACTAGCATCAGGAGCTGCCTGTAATCCATAGGAAACTCTCAAAAGTTCCTATAAAACAGAAAGGGAGTAGAAAATGTGAAATTACTGACTGCAATCTCCTCTGGATCTGTAGTAAGTGGTACCACACAGTGTCAGAAGTGACACAGAACCACTGTAAAACCTGTGCTGGCAGCAAGCTCCCTAGAGGGCTTCTCCCCTGCATAACTTTTCTTTACCTTCTCTGCTTAAGTCACCACTTAAAAAAAAACAACCAAACAAACAACAAACTCGTGTTGTGGCTCATTATCCTCAACTGTTTCAAGTAAGACTTCTCCCCAAGTTAGTTTCAACATGCCAGTCTGTGTTTTCTCATTAATTATCTCCTTATGAATAAATATGATTGCAGTCCAGGTGAAGTCTGTCACAGCATAATTTACATCTCACTTCCGTGTGAGCAGCTTCCTTTTAGAGAAACTAAAAGCATAAACATTGGTTTACAAAGTCCCTGCTCTAGAAAAATGTTTATTTTATTCATGTCAGTGGCAACTCCCAATCGGAAGGATAATCTCCAAGTGCTCACTTCCATTGAAAACAAGAGGGTAAACCAGCTTCCTTCAGAAAAGTGGTTACCAAGGTCATTTGTGAGGATATTAGCTTAGATGCTCCAGTGTCATTAATGAGGCAAGTATCACAAAACTCACAAAAGTATTACAAAAAAATATATACTTTTGACAAAATAGATTTTGATCTTTTGGTGATTTTTTTGAATTGTATCTGCTGAAATGACATGATTTGTAAGAAGCATTAGCTTTACATTAAAAAAATATAATAGATCCATACTGTCAAAAATAATGCTCAGAAACATCAAATGCCCCAAATTAGAAAGTAAATGAAAAAAATTAAATTTCCTCAGTCTTTGAAACCCTAACTACTGGTTTAAGGCAAAGAGACACTTTGCAATATTAGTATAATAACTTAGCCAAAATTAATGACCCCAGTGCACTTAAGCCACATTTCCAGAATTACACTCTGCTCCTTCAGGAGAGAGAAACGGGTGGTGAAAATCCACTGCCAATACCAGAAACAGCAGAGGTGACTGAAGCACCTGAAATGGGACCCTATAAAAAAAAAAAACAACCTTCCCGAAGAGAAGAGGAACACCTACATGGCCAGTCCATAGGTTTTTCAAAAGGTATAAGCTTGAAGACAGAATGGAAACATGATTTTTTTCTAGTCCTTGCAGTAAATGTTGTGGGCTTCTCCTTCTCCCTTGGCAACCTGGCCCCAGCTTCAGCAGAGCCTCCGCAGTGCTCAGCCAGAGAGCAAGTAACCCAGGGAAGCAGAAACCAGAAATACACCCCCAACTAGTCCAGGGCAACAGAGACAGTGACCATACGTGCCTACTTCTCTCCTCCTCCTGCTTACACCACAGCATTACCAAACATCCAGCAGCACCCCTTTCCCTCTCCCCATCCGTTCCATCCTGCGAGGCCAAGAGCAGATACTGAGAGGCTGTGGCCAGCACCATGGTCCCAGTAAGAAGGATGGTACCTCACCCCCTTCAGCTCATGGAAATGCAGCGGCAGGACCAGCCGCAGCATCCTGGCACCAGGATAGAATGTGCTGGGAAGCAGCAGAGCAGCTAAGCAAGGAAATAATATGTTGTGCTGTATTTGGTGCAGCTGCTGCCTACAGATAGCCACGCTCTGGGTCCCTTTCGTTAAGGAGAGGCTGATGCCTAGCACTGATGAACAACATCTGTCAGGAAGAAGGACCAGCTCCAGCAAGCATGCTGGCAGACAGCTTCAAATTACAGAGGTCAGGCTTCACTTAACATAATTAGGATATAATCCTTTAATAGCCAGTTCTATGGGTTTTAGTTGTCCACAAAGGCAGTATAGTACTGAAAAACTGTTCAAATCTCATAAATGTGCTGAAGATGGCAACTAGTGGCTCTCAGAAAGAACAAGCCAAATTTGTAACAGAATAGACTTTTTTTTTTTTTTAATTATTGATTTATGGATTTGTTTGTATTCTTGTCACATCCAGATTCTCTGAGTGTCAAAATATTATGCTATTCAAATCAAAGGACACAGAGAAAAGATTAGTTGCTTTGTCTCATAAAGACAGGACAGGGACTCTATCATATTTCTCATTGTTGCCGCTGCCCCGAAGCATCAAAGCCTGAAAATACGACTGGTGAGACTTCAGGGCTTGCCATTAAAGGCAGACTGACAACCTGCAAATTTGTCATACAGATTGGAGATACAGATGTGAAAAGGGAGCATGTCAAACGTGCTTGGGAAAAAAAAAAAAAAATTAACACTACACGCAAAAATTACTAAGCTAGTAATAATTCTCACAGAAAAATGAAACCATTGCCCAAATAGTTACTAAGAATGAATGCACTGTAAATTACGTGGAATTTAACCCAAAATCCAGCTGGTGTTCAAACACGAGGCGTTATCACCTCCCATAACACTCACATCAACTCCAACCCTGCCAGTCCCTCGCCCATCAGAGGGCAGCCTCAGAGCCACCTTGTCCCTGCAGTGGGAGCTGGTCCTCATCCCAGCTCTGCTCTCTGCCTCTGGGCTGCTAGGGGAGGTCTCTGTCCCGCTGCCCAGCCCTCACAGCAGCAGGCCAGCTCTAACTGTGAAGCCTTCTACGTAGAAATGAAACATTTTAAAGCCCTTTCCCTCCCTTTCTTTTTTATTAATTGAAAAATATCAACTCTGTAGCTTTCTATGCTTCTCAACCAGGCACCACATTTTACAGAAAAAAAAAACCAAACCCATATATATATAATCTCTTCAGCTTGGGGGATTTTCTACATAGCTTTTGAAAAAAGCTTTAATGATTTAGACTACCCAGATGAAAATATAAAATCAAATGCTCAAGTTCCTTGATTTAGCGCTCTCACCTTCCGTTTGCAAATCTGATCCCGTGTCATTAAAAAATGGTGAAAGATTTGACATGGATTTCCACTGCAGGCAGATCAAATAATAACCAAAGGATCCACACACTTGCCTATCTACAAATGTGCCTTTGAGTTTTGTTGATTTTTTTTTTCATGATTTAAAGTTTCTCTTCTTTACTACGGTATGCAAAATTGGAAACATACTGTGCAGTCAGTTCCTCCACGCTGTGGTGTGTCTTGCCTGCGAAATACAATCGCCTGCTCCCTCACTGTGTATATATAGTCCTGTACTGGCCTTGTTACACCAAAGCAAACGGGATGCTGCATCTAGCACAAACTCCTAGCAGAAGGCAAGGGGTTACACAAGCTGTACACGGCAGCTATCCAGTCCTTTGCCTCTCACTGCTCTGCCCCTCTGCAGCTGACAGGCTCTTTGGCTTCTCTTATTTGCAAAGGCACCAGTTCAAGAGCAGCCTGAGACAAGTCAACATTTGCCAGTAAGAAGGCAGGCCAAGGGCAACCTCCAACAAGACCTGTCAACAAGCTCCCTGGGTCCAATCCCCTCACCCAGCTCACTTCAAGAACAGAAATAATTTTCTGGGAAAAAGCAACTATATTACAGGTCATTTCAACCACCCCTTGACAACCCACCACCTCAGCAAGACGCTGTTAGCAGGACCAGCACATCAGCCAGCTCCCTGATGCAAAACTTGCTTCAGCCTTCAGAAATTTTCAGGAGCTTGTTACAGAGCTGAGGCACTCTCCTTGCAGGTGGCTGACAGCTAAAAGCCCGAAAGAGATGAAATCCTGTACGAACTTGTAAGCTGGTATATACCAAGGAGCCTGCCAAGCCTTCCTCCTCCCTTGCTCACATGCACAACAAACACACAGAGACTCTCACTGCCAGTGACAGGGATTCCTCACAGCTCCTTCCACAGTGGAAACTAAAAGTGGCTGGGAACTAAACAGGACAGTTTTTTTTTTAAAAAAAACTGTTTAAGCAAATATAATCCAAAACATAAGTGGATGTATCAGCTCTCACAAGGCAATAGGAGGGCGATGAGAAGAGTCTGCAGTTTGTTCAACAGTACGGATGTGAAAGGCTTTTCAGTTGAAGTTTATTTAAATTGTGCAATAACTAATCTATGTGGTCATGAGGTCTTATTAATGTCTTCCTTTCATGTACTTTTGCTGCCATTTGTCAGTCCTATTTATCACGGTGTCTTCATCTAAGAAAGACCGAGAATATTTGGCGAGGCACTGCTTCCTAAGAACTGGAACCCTGAGAACCATCAGGCCCTCCACCACAAAAATCATTAATAATACCTGAAGGTACTGTCATGTGTCACATACTACGATTTATTTTTTCCTGTTCCCCACCCTGCTTTCTCATTGTCTTTGTGCAACAAAGAACAGCTTTGTTAAAGGCAGAAGAGTAAAGAGAGATCAAGGTTGTGCTTTAGAGATGACTTTTGCCCAGTGCCAAAAAAAAAAATAAATTAAAAATCAAACCCTATTCTCTTTGTGAGGGGCTTACAAATAGGGAAATATTTTAACTTGGATGAAGAACTCATTTTCCAATCCTTTGTACCAATCTGTTTTGGCAAATCAGTTTACTCTTCTGACAGGGATATCAGCTATAAATCAATCGTATTATAGTTCTGATGAGTTACAAGTTGTCTTTTATTGCACACACTAAGCGCTTTTTAAATATGTTATAGCTAAAATGTCTGAGTAATTTTATAAGTATGCTATATATTAAAGATTTCCCTACAAACTGGCACACAAAAGTATTGCAAAAGAATGATTTTTGCATAAGAACAAAACAAAAAAATTTCCAGGGCTGCAGTGCATATCCTGCACTGTTACTGGTATCTAAGAGGTCTAAAAAGCATAGGAGATATATAAAGATACAGTTTAATATTCTTAGTTTTGACATTTAGTTGGAGAGAGGCACAGAATGCCCAACTGGAAGCACTTCTCTTAAAAACAGCCAAAAACCAATTTAGGTGGTCATATTTTCCAAAAAGATGGCAAGTTGTCATTCAGTTAACCACTGCAAGCTTCTACTGTGCTAGCGGAAAGGACAAAAAGGTATTGGTGATACCAACAGCACTGCTGGAATTTATACAAAAGTTGCCTTCCCCTATTACAGAACCACTCACAATTTGATGCATTTGACAGGTGATGTCCTTAACTTCAACTCAAAGTTAAAGCAAGTTTACAGCTACAGTTATCTCCCATTTCTCCCAGATGTGTATTTCCTATCTCATTACAATAAATGTCAAGTACAAATGAGAAACTCCAAACGTGGTTCCTGATACCTACCAAAACAGAAGCAGCCAGAAGCTGTAACTGAAGCACTAATGAAAAGACTAGCCAGAAAAGCACACAGATATGCCCAGAACAGCTCACCCCTTTTCAGCTTCAAAAAGACCCAAGAGTGGTAAAAAGTTGAAGCAAACTACCTGTCAGATGGCTTCACAAAAATCACCTTCAGCAAGTCAGCCCTTTTTTCCTTATTACAGTAATAAGAAAGGTATCTCCTGTCAGCACAGGGCACTCACATCCATTCCTTTCCCAGAAAAGGAAAGTATGGGAAAGACTTTAGTATTATTTACTGGGTTGTTTTGTTGCTTTGGTTTTTATTTATTTAAACATTTCACTGCCACTGTAACTCAGCACCAGGCGTATTGTTTCTAGTATCTGCCTCCTGGCAGATTAGCCCAGTGAATGTCTGCAAGCAAACATGTTTTTAATCTTCAAGAATAGCTGGATAGCAGGATGTTAATTTTGGCCTGGCTTACTTATGAGTGACACGGTGTAACTAGAAAGCCACAATGGATGGACTCAAGACAGGCAGATTTGAATCAAGTAATTATTTTTAACTGCATTGCCCTCAAGTTGACAGCTCTAAAGAGAAGTGTAACTGGCACAGACTCGTAACTTAACTCTAAGGCAGGAGCTGGAAGCAACATCTCCCTCCATCTGGCTGCTCAGCCTCAGGAAGCCTGACGAAAAGATCTCTGAGAGACACCAGGATGGACCACAGACCCTATCAGGCCAAAACTCTCACGATACAGCTTAAAAGGAGACAGACTTTGTTAAGTGACTCATATTGCCAACCCACACTGGTTAAGTGTAGGTTTTGGGTAATGTCATGCAGCATGACAAGGCACTGCTGGAGAAGCCTGAAGACCGAACTACTTTCAAACTGCAATGCTATTCTTAGTGGATATATGTATGACACGTCTAAATCCAGCACTTTAAATGGCAATGGCATTTCCTGAAAAGAATAAGAAGAGGGTGAGAAGTAGAAAAGAATAAAGTCAGATGTCTTCAATCGCGCTGCTCAAATTGTAAGAAAACCTGTCTATTCAGAGTTAAGGCAAATTTTAAATTTTACACAACCGGGGAAAAAAAGGTCTTCCTCTGTAACAACACCACAGTAATTTCAGAATCTTCAAAACCAACTTTTCTTATAACACAAGCCTTTAAATAATCCAGATTGCATAGGTGGAGTATTCTCACATGTGTATATTTTTACTCACTACAAGACCTGGAGCAAGACATAGAGCAATACATTTTATGTTACTGCTATTTTCCAGTGAAGCTGCAGAAGTTTCTTCTGTGACTCCCTGAAGGACACAGCTGCATGTCACAATTCAAAGGCTACATAAATCAAAGACATATACACACATATGTAGGTATTTATTCACCGGTTTCAAATATATGAATGCAATCAATAATCTTTACAATACACATCTTGCGTGTTTTGATTGTGGGGGATTTCCCCCCCCCCCTTGAAAACAGCTCGTAATGACCTGTCTCACAAGAGCAACCCCTAACATGCATAATTCCAAGCATTCTCACTACTTTTTGAGCTCTATACACTGAGCAAAACTTGGTCTCTCAAAGAAGCTAACCTAAATCCCACTGATGGCAACTGTTCTCAAATGAAGACACAGTTTCACCGAGTAAGCAAAAAGTGTGAAGTTACACAAATTGTATCTGCTCAAGTGGCAAAAACCTTTGCCAAAAATGTCCAACTGCCCCCACATTGAGTGGCAGAGGCTGGCAGAAGCTCAGCACTGCAGCATGGCTGGGGGGTGTCTTCCTCTCCCAGTCTGTAATTTGCCCTGCACACTGCCAGGAGAGGACAGCAGCTCTCCCACTATTGAGCTAAGCTTCAACAGCTGAAACCAGGGCAGTAAAGACCCACAGGCGGCCCGCTGAAAGAGACAGAATCCTCCAAAATAATAAAATGGGTCCTACTTATTTCACACCAGATAGTATGACAGGGTAAAGGAAGACATCATAGATAAATTTTATGTGAGTCACATCCTGATTTGGCCTCGCCAGCCAGCTTCCTTCTCCCCAGAGGCTTGCAGCGTGAACTCACGGCGAGATCACATGCGAAGCCATCACATTTCTCGCACCCAGAGACAGTCAGGAAAGCTGGGCAGTCCACCTCAAAGTCAAGAGCTATGTCAAAAAACACAAGCAGCACAGTAGAAAACTGAAAACTGCCACTCGGGTGAGAAAAGAGGGGACATTTCCAGCAATGCGAAACAGAAACAAGAGTAGGTTTGGGTGAAAGCCATTTTGGAAATCTCTCCTGTACCGTAGACATGCCCGGGAGCCCTGGCCAGGGCTCAGACCTGGGCCCTACCACATAAGCACCTGAACAACCAGGGATCGAGGCAAGGGATCCTGCCCAAGGTCTTACACACCAGAAGTCAGGCTGCACGGACGGGTAGGAGGAAGCCCGGGACAGCCAGGGAGAGAACACAGAGTCCTGATGGGCAAAACGAGGCCACAGTTGTCTAATGTTTCCTGGAAGGAAAGCACAACTTCCAAAAGTAACCAAAAAAAGAGAAGCTCCCGAGGATATGGAGGAACACAAAGTAGCTGCTTTTGCAAGGCAGCATCTGCTAATTCCTAGAGAAGGAAGCACAAAAATAGCACTAAAAATAAAATTTAGGAGTTGGTGATGACGGCCAGCCAGCCAAACCAGGGAACTGCAGCACAGCCTGTCCAGTAACTTCTGTCTAGGAAACAAGAAAAAAAAAAATCCATGAGCAACACTTTTTCCTCAAATAAGCCTTTCAGCAGAAAAGTTTCATTCTAGCAGTAGTCCAGCACCAAAGTATTTTGAGAGACTCACTTTGGCATGCTGGTAGCGGGCTCTTACTGTGCTCCCACGCTAAAGGTGTTCTCCCTCCAGCTTCACAGAACTGAGGACGGGGGATGTAATTTTAGAGATTTCTCTCAGGGAAAATGCCCACAGCTGTCAAGAAACTAGTTAAGAGACAATGGTGGCTGGAGGAGGGATTTCTTATCATCCTGATGTGGCACTTGACAGAGCTTTACTCTCCAAGTAACTGCTCTTTCCACACTTCTGCACATTATGTATGCGACAGAGACACCATTTATTTCCTAAAGCCCAACAAAATCTTGTCAAGATTGTCTAGGCAAACCAAAGGAAGATACTGGCAAAGCTGAGCTTCACATATGTATTAACTCCAGGAAACTTAATTTATTTTCAGAGGTCTCTCAAGAAATACAAAAATCCTTTCTCTTGTCATGTAAAGATATGCCAAGTGACAAGTTGAAGTGGTTTCACACTCTGGCAGAGCTCCTAAGTGGCTATTTCAAGCTACAGGAAAGATCAGAACTGTTAAAATTAAAACCTGTAATACAGAGTCACTTTCAAGGTACCGCAGCATAAATTTTCAGTTTGAACAACCCTGACAATGGTCCTTTAAATATAATCAATAGTTAGAAACAGTGTCAGAGAAATGCCAGCCAGCCATGTCCTGTATCCTGATCTGTTCATTCACAGAGCTAAAAAAATTTAAGAGAATGCCTTGTGAAATGGACGATCCCCAGCATGTCATAATTTTTAACATACAACACAACTTGAAACAGCAAATTTAAAAAAAAACTCCCACATTTCAGATGCAGAAAAATTACCCAGTTGTTTAGACGAATATGTAATTTGTTACCCCAGTTAGGGAAAAAAACATTTGTACTTTCAGAAGCTTCACAGAAGTACCATGAAAGACACAAAGACTGACAATATTAAATTACAGTCTGTATTACAACACCGTATGTATTACAATTTCACGAAGTATTAGATTACTGATACATTTTTCACACAAATGATTAGCAGTGTGATGCGGGTGGAGGTAGAAAGGGATGGGAGTGTTGGTGTTTGCCTCTTCATTGCTCTCCACTCCAAACATCACACTAGTGGGCTGGGGACCCATCCCTTGCAAACAGTCTCTCCCAATGAAGATGGTCTTGGGACGCTCACACTACCTAATGTCACATATGGCAGCACAGGTCTCATTGCACCAGTACCTAAAATTTTAAGTATATTTTTATACACCTTATAAGCTGCCAGAGACCCCAGTTAGTGCCTTAACCAATTATTTCAGTGACCTCTCTGAGATGGTCTGCCTACAGTAACTGAATTGCAAGAAATTCCAGCATCGAGTCAAAACCCACAAGAATCCAGGATTCATCATTTGTGTCTTTATAGCACATCCATGCAAATGGTGTTCCTCACACACTCTCAGAATGTGGGCTGAAGTCCATGCCCATCTCCGATCTCCAAACTCCGTTCTTCCTGTAAATCAGCGGACAGCAGTATCTAAGTAGTGGACTTGTTACATAGGCATCTCCAATGGGGAAAAGCAAGGAAGAGACAAGTAAGTCCATGCAACTCACGTAAGGTTATATATCATATACGTAACAAGTTTGAATTTTGAACCTAATGGGTTACTCAATTGAATGGCAATACATCAGCAAGCCAACACTTGTTCCCTGTACCTTTAGCAGACATAAATTTTATCCCATTGATACTCACCACATTTGTATCTCTACAGTAGGAGAAAAACAACCAAAAAAGAAATAGTATTTCAGTAATGTTCCCATTTATTTACAACGACTGGTTCAATTGTCTGAGAGATGAGGAGACCATGGCAAAACATACCTCAGCACTATCAAATTGTTTTACGAACTGCTATTTTTGATATTCCAAGCGATATACTTATTCACACTTTTCACAGAGGACGTGATGACCTGATTACTTAAGGACCACTCAGAAAGACATGTAGTGCTTAAAGCTGTGAGGAGTTTTCAGTAGAAAATCACTACTGCTCAAGAGGATGGCCCACTTCATGTGAGAAAATATGAAAGCAGTGTCAGCGGACGAGTTCACATTGACTGATATAAAAATAGCTGTTGCATTTGAGGTCCCTTGACAATATCATTTCTATCAGGCTTCCCTGTTGCTGCAAATCTTACTCTTTCATACACAACCATCCAGCTAATTGGAGCTTACTTAGAGGGAGCCAATCTGTCGAAAGTACGATTGTTTGGATAAAGCTGTGCCTTAAGACATACTTGTCTGATTGTATTTACGCGCTGGTTTTGGTCTTGTACTTGGATTACAAGCTATCTGAGTGCAGTCACTGCCTTTTTGCTCCCTGCCTAGCCAGCACGAACAACATCTAGGTCTATGTCCACTGCAAGCTCGCCGTCAGCACCCTCAACTCCAGGAGATCAATGCACACGAACTAAGTACACAAGTGGACGTATGTACTTCTACAGAGATTGTCACCTAAGATTAATAGTCAGACAGCAAGCTGTAGTTAAAAAAAAAACAACCAAAAAAAACCTCAGCTGACACAACAGGCCCCACCCTTGGCAAAGCAGAACACCAGCTGCTTACGGGCCTGGAGACTATTTCTTGACCATTTTGCAGCTTGATCTGATGGATAGAAGCTATGAGTGGGAATCAAGTTATTAATTGCAATGCCAGGTTTTTCTAAAGCCTGCCATATGACTCTAAGCAATCTTAAACACTTACTTCCCTCGGTTTTGTCCTCCTATCCTTTGTCTAGTTACAGTACAAACTGAACTGGGCAAGGACTCCTGCAACTCACAAGTCTCACCCGCAGATGTAACCCTTGCTCTACAATGCAACTTCGAGAAGAGCTACTACCCCTTCCACAGCCAGTCATATTTAATCCAAATATATACATTTGTTTACAAGCATACCAAACAACATATAGGTTGTTTTTCATTTAGTTAACTCTCATACAGCTTTTGAAAACAATTCTATAATACTACATAGTCTTTCAGTGTTTTGAATGGCATCTCTCCCAAAGTTCATGGTCCCTTCACACCAATATCCTGTTCCAATGCACAGTTTCTTTTTTTTTTTTTTTAATGCAGTATAACCACTTCCCATTAATTTTATCATAGATTAGCTTTTCCTTTCATCCATCTACTGAAAGTGTATAGGCATAAGTACAACAGTCTTGCACTGTGCAAGACCACTCGATTTGGTCTCCGTGTACCCAAAACACCGAACAAGTGATTTCCATATGTATATATGGATGTATGTACAGCTGCACCCTCACCCAGCACTACTGGATGGTCAGCAGTGCTCTGCCTGAGCCTAACAGGGTAAGGATCTACACTACTTTTTTAACAGCTTGGAAAACCAGAAAAGAAAAGATAGGAGAAGCTCTTGGGAAGAGTAGAACCTGATGAGAAAGAGTCATTTGAGAGCTCAAAGACCGTAACTCCCTCTTCAGTCCTCCAGGAAAAGTTTTCAAGCATGTTTTAACTTCCAAAAGTTACATCTCTCACACGTTCTTGAAGATCAAACAGACTTTCCTCAGAGTAGTACCTAGAGATTTTGTCAGTGTATCACAAGCTTTGAATGGAATAGCATAAAAAGACAACAGGCATCCTTTCAAGATTTGAAATCACAGTTACAGATAATAAAGCAGCTGCTTTAAACGTTTCAAGAATTCTAAGTTTTCAAGCATTTCCTGGTTGCCCTCCTTATGCCAAGAAGATAGTTAATTCAATGACATTTTCACAGGCAAAATACTGTCTTGATTTTTATGCCCTACCATCAAATATCAACTGCATAACTCCGTTTATGGCATGTAAATTATTTACATTTAGTGTGGTGTTCACTATAGTCTTTTACAGTTAAAAACTTCCATGTTACCCAATTATGAATTCAAGAGCTCACTCTGCTACTGAAAGTGAGCATTTTGTACAAATTCCAAATCAGAGTATTTGGCTTTTTTCTGCAAAACAGTCAAGTATCAACTTCCTCGTAACGGTTCCCTAAAGCATGTGCAATCTGTATGCAAGAGGGCCACATGCATCCTATGGAGATTTTTTGATGAAGTTTAGCTATTTTAGTTGACTTGATGTCAATCTGTATCTAATGGGCACAGATACAGATCAACGCAGTACCATTAAAGAAACTATTTATTTACAGTTTCACTAGATTTCATATTGAGAATAACGATTTGAAAGAACATCACATTTTCTCTATTAAAAAAAAAACCCAAACAAACATAAAACTGAACAAAATAAATAGAATGTGAAGCCTTAACTTTATATTAGGATTTACAAATACAGCTGCTGATGCTGCAAGCTCTTTGGAGCCTTTGACACCAAGCATAATAAGAAAATTGGACTTTCAAATGAGTGAAAGCTGAAACAAGCAAGCTATTGTGCGGCCAACTTGAAGATTAAATGCAAAAATTGGATATTTGAGACTGGAGAAGTTGCATTTGGCCTTTTAGGAAGAAAAAGAAGAACAGGATATTAGCATCCTCTGCAAACTAATTGAAGACTAACATTCACATGAACCACAAATTAAAACATTCAGTCATCTTCCTAAGAAAATAAGAGAGTTTGGCAGCACAATAGTCCTCAGAGAAATGCCAGGACAGAAATTTCTGTTGTCTTTGTTGATTCAGCAACTGATGTGTCCAATACCTTAGTGTTTTGTAAAGAAAGAGCACAAAAGTGTGTTCCAGCATCTTTCGTGTTGGAAAGAAGCCACTTGAAGCAGGCCAACAAAAACAAGAAAAGTTAACTTCAACTCACAAATACCATCATAATGCCATTTTATGCCCATCCATAGGCAGAACTCCATCTGAAGTAGGGATACCTCCTGGATACAATAAAAAAAAAATGCATGGCTGTGAACTGTATTGGACAGCTTTCTCACCTGTTCATCACCGCTCTTCACTATAGATCCACAGCAGCACACCTCAGTTTAAAGCAATGCCCACTTACTTTGAAGGCTCTGTTCTGACCACAAATTTTCATTGACTACACCTGTCAAACCATCGGTGCATGCCAGTTTACACTGGCTTTGCTTGCAATGGTCGCCAAGTCAGGAATGTTTAACCTGACAAGACGCAGCTGCTTTAAAAGAGCAGGCAGAGCTACGTGTCATTTTCCTGAAATGGACCTGAATTTGAGCTTATTTTAAATTTTGCAAAAGTAAATAATTAGAAGTGAAATAATATAAGCATACTATTTTTTTTTCAGTTACTAGAAGAGTAATAACCCAGCCAGATTCACCCTTTCATTTTTGACCCTGAAAACTGAGATTAGCTTTCGGTGTACCAAGTCACACATGGGCAAGAAAAGCTGGTTTAAGACTAGCGAGTGCCGAAGTCCTGGAGCCAGATCAGACATATACTCGCCCTCCGCGCCCTTTACAATTAAGGACAACACCGAGTCTCTATTCTACTTAAGCAACCTCGAGCGGGTGTCTTATCCTTTTCTCAGCCCTTCATAAATTTGCCAGGATACCGGCACTAAGATGCACATACGACACCCAACGTGAAAATGCGATGGGCTGCCACCGACCTGCGCTCCGCATGCTTAAACCCAAAACAGATAAAAGTTTTAATCGCGCCTAATACCCCAGGGCTCTAAACCAAGGATGAAGCTTCATTGGAGCCGGCGGCCGTCCCAGGACGAGCCAAGGGAAGAACAAGATAGAGAACGAGACAAAGCGAAGAGCAAGGGCCCCCCTNTGCTTCCCGCCGGCAGCGGGCGGGAAGGGGCTCGGGCGTTTGGGAGAGACGCGCTGCCCCACCATTCCCCCGGGCTCCGGCGTCGGTGTGCCCCGCGGTTGCACCCCGAGGGGCTCCTCCCGCCCGCGGGCACAGCTTCCGTTTGACGTGGCCTCCGGGAATCGCCCGGCAGCGCCCTGGCCCGGAGAGAGAGGCGTGGGGTCCCTCGTCCCGGTGCGTGCCCTGACCTGCTGCGCTGTCCCGACGTCGGCAAGAGCATTGAGCTGGCCCGGACAGCGTCCCCTCCGAGTCTGGGAGGGAGCCTGCCCTGGCTGCACCTCCTCGCCTTTGCCAGCCTTGGGACTCTGCTTGAGCGAGGGCGTGATGGGGAGGAAAAACCGTGATGGAGAGGAAGAGCCGCACTTGCTTCGATCCCTTCTTTGGCAACGTGAGACCTCGCTAGGAAAGCCTGTGGCTCGCATCCCATCCAGGGTGGCAGTGACTGGAGCATCTTGCGGGCAGCAATGCAGGGACATGGCCTGTGATCTTTGAGGTGAACTGCTCTGGTTGCTCAGCAGTTTGCAGACGGACAGCCTCTGAACATTCAAAAATAACGAGTCAGATCTTAAAGTAATGAGTAAAAAAAAAAAAAGCTTGAAGTCTTCACTTTTCCCATTAACTTTTTGAGCTGCTGGGGTGTTGTGGGGTCACATTTTCAGGCTTTATTCCATAACCACAAAGACATGGGTTTACTTTCCATCTTCCAGATGAAAGCAAATTCCCCAATCACTCAAGCTACGGAAGCGAGGGCTTCAGGCAGAGCATCAAATGTTCCAACAGTTTCAACTGAAGTTTGAGATCTGTCAACTGCAGCTCAACTACAACCGAACTTGGATTTTTAATTTCACTTTCCACCATTAGAGGTAGCGTCTAATGTACCCTATAAGCTGCTGAAGGTGTGGGAAAGCACTGGCCCCAGCTAGTGTGCCACGTGTAAGGAGTTTACATGCTGGGACAGTAAGGGGGAGAGATCCCAAGAGAGTTGGAAGGGTCCCACCTGCATGCTGCACTATTTGCAGCACAGCACAGACAAATAGGGAAATATTATCTAGTAAGTAAAGGAATAATTCTTTAAAAATAAGCGACACCAATTTTCAGAGGGAGGATAGTCTTCTCAAGGGGAGATGTTAGTTTGGAAACTGAGGAAGAAGAGGCAGCAATTTTGTGGACCTGTGAGGCTGGCTATACCAAATTGGCCTAAGAAAGAATTGGGATCTTGCTGGTAATTAGAATAAAAATCTGGGTGCACGCTGTGTTTGTGAGGTGTCTCCAAAACATTTTCTTCTCATTAGAGTTTTCGTCTGGATCAGGAGTGCACGTGAAATGTACCTCCCCACTCGAATCCTCTCTGTTTTGTGTCTAAGGCTGAAATGCGCAGAGGAGTGAGCGCACCTCCCGCATACACAGGGCCCAGCTAGAGCTCCTCTTGAGTAAAATGCCCAGATGAGTATGCTCCACAGCAGCAACTCTTCTCCAAGTTGATCATGCTCTACCCAGTGCAGATGCAGCTTGAGTATGCTAGTACTCAGTTTTGATCACCTTGATTAAAAAAAAAACAAACAAACAACAAAACAGAACAAAACCAGGAGTTGTATCATCAGAGTCATTGGAGTTTAACAGCCTAAGGAAAGATGAGATTTCCATGTGAAGAGATTAAAAAGACCAACATTACTGTGGTTGAAAGTAGACTAATAATAATAATGATTAAAAAAAAGTGCTTTAGGCTGATATAATTGGGACAGATATCATAGAAAATCTTAAAAGATTAGAAATCTGTAATAAATAGTGATAATCTTTGTAGTTTATCTCTGCTGCAAGGCTCTGATAAAAGCTGAACACTTGAATCTGCAGGAACAATAGAGGTATCTGAAGCAGATCTTACTGGGTCAGGTATCTCTTGTTTGCTTTTCATGCGTGCTCTTTTATCTGCCCATTTCCAAAACCCTGGCCTTCATTTAGACATTCTCCCTAAAAATATAAGATCAATAGTGGTATGACAGCATTGTACAAGAAGCCGCTGCTAGCAGAAGTCTCAATGCAGATGCAGTTCTCTATCAGCTGTCCCAATATCGTTGAAACCATAGGGGCCACAACCCCTCTCTTCGGCAGCCTTTTCTACCGAGTTTGCATTTAAAACTGCATTACCACTGTACAGAAACTCGGTGGTGGTGACAAATCCTCCTTATCTCATTAGCCTGTCTGTGTGAGAAGCTAAGTCATCAGTAGTAGGTACAATTGGCCAACTGTTGCTGTGGTGCCCAAATTAGTACAGGTGTGCACCCCGTTTTATTCAACGTCATCAACGTGTTTTTCAACTGCTCTTGTGCTGCACAGGCACAATTCCACCCATCCAAACACCTTAACCATAGGTGTTTTCAGGCTGTTTTTTACAGTGTCTTGGCTGTCGACTGCATGGGTTTCTGCACAGCTTACTATGTCCATTGTGCGTGAGCGTCCCTGGGATGCTGGGTTTTCTTCTAGCATCCAACCCTTGGAGTGTTCTAGCTGCCCTGAGAAAGGCAAGAGATTTAAGAGTTTACATAGTCTGCAAGTTACAGCTCAAATTTAGATGCAAATGCGAGCGTAACCAGCAGTGTGAATGTGTCCTTCATGGGCTGCTTGAAGTTAGCCTTGTAAACACGCCAGTACTGAGGTGGGCATTCATGCCGATGCAAGCTGGCTCTGGAGTTTCTCTATGCAATGTAACCCTTACTCTACATCCTTGTTAGAATGACAGTTATGTGAAATCACCCAAAAGGCTTGAAAGACAAGTTGAAGGCATCTTTTAAATGAAAACTCTTTTTTTCAATTTGTACTACAAATTAGATTTTTGTAAAGTAGTTTTCTTGAGGCACCTTTTAATGGAAGAAAGCATTTGGAACTAGGAATGTATTAAACAAACATCACATTTATTGAATTTGAAAGTGTAGTCCTGGTCATTTCTTCCTCACAGTTCAGATTTCAATTTTCTTAGGAAAAAAAAAAAATCTAAATATTGAAGCTTGTGGTTATCTGGAGTTCCAGGCACTACTGGCATAACACAAGAAATAACCAGTGTGCTTTTCAGTGTAGATTCAGTTTTTGACTGTCCAGAGGTAAATGAAAACTTTCAGAACTGAAATTAAGCAACAGTATGAGAGAATGTCTTAGCTGAATAAACAATAAGAGCAAAGCAAAGCTAAGCATTCTTGGAGACTTAAAAATATATTCTTATTATGCCAAGGAGTTAATGTAAGCACATAATTTCTCTTTCATGCTTTTTTAAAGAGCATTTCAGAAGTATAATTTTATTCCTCTGTATCAGAATAACTGTAACAACTACAGTTACAGCGATAATAAAAATATACATTTGATGGAGGGGGAAAATCTATTATAAAGTACAATTTTTAAATAATATTTAAACAATCTAGTATTTTTTTCTTCAAACAGGATAAGAATCATAAGGAAAAAAGAAAGGCAGAAGCAAAACTACCCCAACAACCCAGCTGTGTGTAATTAAGTTTTGGAAGCCCCAGCTAAGGTTTGATTAGTCAGATAAGAGGATGACAAACTGGAGGCACAATCCAAACTACACTGTTTCCAGCCCAGTGAATAGCCTTGCTGAAGGAGAATGCTCGAATACTTAAAGTTACTCAGGTAAATATCTGCAGAAATACAATCCTAAAATAATTTTAAAATATGCAATCTTTCTGCACAATTCTTACAATTTTTGAAGTTTATTAATTACTTTCTTATAATGGTTAGTGATAGCAACAAATAGAAATACTTACTTGTTGCTCAGTGTTTGCTGTTATCAGACCCTCCTTCCAGCTGCTTGTAACTGCCACCTCCCAGAGCCAAATTTTTCCCTCTGGACATCAGCCTATTGCATATGAACTTCGCTGAGACGCTGGTCCCTGTTAGCACCCCACTCGAGGGGCATTCCAAGTGCTTGCAGGCTGGTGGGATGCTCCTCCAGTGTTGGGACATTTCTGAGGCACTGACAGAGTCCAGGAGAGGGAGACTGAAACGGAAGCAAAGATTGGGATTGACCTGCAGAGATAAGGAGCAGGAAGAGAAGCTCCGCTATAGGCACTGCTGTGCAGTGAGGAGCTCGAAGTGCCAAGAGGTAAAAAGGCAAAAAAAGAGTCAGGGGAAGAAAAAGGCAGGGGATGTGCGTCACGTAAAGCACTGCCTGGGGAACAACAGACAAAATTCCTCAATCTTACCATACTGCTGCCGTCAGCACATGCCTGTGAAACCCCACTGCCAGCACATGTGCTTCTGTTCACGCAGAGCAGATGCTTCACTCAGTGCCATTTTCAAAAGTCATCTCCACTGCAAATTGCATGCCTGTCAAAGAGGTTTTGCTCATTATGCATTTTTAAGTGATATATTCATGTCTTCTGATAGAAAGCTGTTTTTTTCTAAGATGACAAACAGGAAAGAAACACCAGAGGCCAGCTTACAAGAGGTCATCACCAGCTAAAAGTGTCAGGAAATAGGCCAATGGAAATTCTATACACTTAAATAACAGAGATAATGATCAAATAGTTTCTTGTGTGAAACAACAATCTTAAGTTTTATCGTAATAATTTTCTTTCTTAGGTCAGACCTAAACTTTAATGGCACAGTCTTTGACAAAAATACACAATAATATACTGCCCTGTCTGTAGAAATAACATATTTAAAGGAAATGAGATGTTCTTCAGGGCAGCACTGTCTCTCTGTGTGTTCCACTGCTAAGCACTTACGTGCTCCTTACATCAGTGATCTGAAGAAGTCTCCTTGGGTCTTCCCAGTTAATGGTGGCCTCATGCCCTCCCTTCTAGCAATGGCATAGCTAACTTTCTCTCCATTTCCACATGTTTTACTCACAGAGTGTCTTAGGCAGCCAGCAAACCAGAATTATTTTTAGAAAGACAATATCGTGTCCTTACATACTGACTGATGCACAAGTACATGGTATATCAGCAGATACATAGTTTAATAGCTATATTGGAGAACAAAACCTGCAGATTTTTAACTTTTTAAAAGCTGATAACATCTCTTAAAATCCCATTAGTATCTCTTCAGCTTTTGATGAGCGTGATTGGGAACAGCTGTGTCTAAACCATTTCGACATCAAATGAGAATGGTCTTGAAAATGAAAGATTTCTTTGTGTACAAATAAAAGAACATCAGTTTAGTGAGATTTAGATTTTGCAATGCTTTTTAAGTCATCACTATCTGGTCCTCCAAAAACAGACTGGTAATTATATAGCGTGATTAAAGTGTAATTCCAGCACAGTTTTGGAAGGCAAATAGGTGTGAAATTTGAGAGTTCATCAGTGTGAGATACTGAGCAATTCAGACCTACTACCAAACCATTAATTTTTCCAATTCTCGTCACTGATAGTGGTCTCATCCCACTTAACTGGCACACTATTTAAGTGCTTAAAGGAATTTAGACGTAATAGGGTGTGAAAATGTTGTAAACCCCTGTGTAGTAGTGGATAGTAAAAATAATCTAGCTCTTAAAAACACTGAGGGGATTTAGAGAGAGTTTATTTGTATTTTGAGGAGAGAAAATAGTCCACGGATGTAGTAAATTATTATAATTTTCCTATACAACACTTGGGTGTTTTTAAACGTGCTCAATGTTGGATTTTAATATCTAACACAAACAGATTTCCTTTCCACTGCTAATTCAGATATTTTAGGAACACTGATTTTTCCTATGCAGTTAGGCATCTATGCTGCTAGGTGTATGTCATAAATCTGAGTAAAGTGTTACTCCTTCACCTGGGGATATTATCTGTAAAGAGTAGCGTTAGTAGTATGGGTGGTAGTAGCATAACTATGTTAAGAACCACCCCTTTCTGGGTCAGCAAGGAGGCTGGCCAGCAATTTCAGAAGAAATTGAGTACAGAATGAGCTTTGTGTGCAAGAAAGCACTTCTGATATACTACATTGACTATATGTCAAAAATGCTAGATATCACGGTTGTCAAGAGCTGGACAAGTTAATGTCTTATTCACGAGTACATTTCAGTCCTACTTAGTTTATCAATAGCTGCATAAGATTAGCTTATTATCAGGATTTAACATTGGTTTACCATTGTGATATTTATTCAATTTACTTCAACTACCTTAATGTCAACAGCATGACTTAAAAATCTTCCCCAGGGACAAAGACTGCATGTAGTTTGCACATTATACAACTACTTCCTGGAAGAAAAAGAAAAAAAATGCACGAAGTTCATTTGATATATTATCTTTGAGTATATAAAATACAGTCTAAACAGTATGTTCTCTCCTTTTCTACTTCAACCATCAGAAATTTGCATAGGAACAGTAGCTGCATAAATGAATCGACTGGAACATCTGTCTTACAAGGAAAGTCTAGAGACCTCGGGCTGTTTGGTCTGGAGAAGACTGAGAGGGGATCTTTTCAATGTTTATAAATATCTGAAGGGTGAGTGTCAAAAGGATGGAGCCAGACTCTTCCGCGGTGCCCAGTGATAGGACAATGGGCAACGGGCACAAATTGGAACTCGGGAAGTTCCACTTAAACATAGAGAAAAACTTCTTTGCTGTGAGGGTGACAGAGCACTGGAACAGGCTGTCCAGAGAGTCTGTGGAGTCTCCTTCTCCAGAGACTTTCAAAACCTGCCTGGACATGTTCCTGTGCAACCTGTCCTAAGTGATCCTGCTCTGGCAGGGGAGTTGGACGAGATGATCTACAGAGGTCCTCTTCCAACCCCTAGCATTCAGTGATTCTGTGAATCCTGTGCTTCCCAGAAACCAGTAAACATGCATATGTAAATATATGGATGCAATGGAAATTTCAGGAGGTTAAGTACACATTTGATCATTCATATACACACACACACATACATGCATATGTCTATATATACATACATTTTTGTATATATATACACATATCTATGTATTAGTGCATATACATATATATATGTAAGATGTACTAATAGCACTTTAGATCAAACATGTATACCTAGACTTACATATATGTATCAGAATTTGACCACTGAACATCTATGTATACATTGAGAAATACGTAAATAAATGTATTTTTCTGTTTTTATATTTTCACAAATACACATAGTCTAAAACTTTAAAAATACACTATATAAACACACCAAGGTACCAGAGTACTTTAACGCCAAAAGTGATACACCAGAAAACAAAGTTTTCAGAGAATTTTGAGTCAGAACATGTGATACGGGGTGAGTATCTTTAACTGGAAGAATTTCTGGCTCCAAAGGCTGGATAGGATGAGACACTGACACCTTCGAAGAGCACACACTCCACCTAGTGGTTCGATAGTAAAATTTTAGAAAACAAGCAGTTCTAAAGCACAATCTCAGTAGTATGTGTGACACGGCTGTGAAATCCAGAAATAACTATTTAAGTTGATACAGTTATCTTTAGCAAAGTAAGAAGAAAACAGAGGATAATGTACTGTAAATGTTTCTACAACTTTCTGCTACTCATCAGTTGATGAAAGCCTTTCATTAATAAAACCCCCTTACTTTTCATGAGGATTGTTAAATTGTTTAAAAAAACCCCACACTTTAAAGTAATACACATGTACATGTCATTTGTTTTATTTGTTTCATCTTTTTTATTACTGAGGAAGATATGTTAAAAAGGCATGTAAATGGATGAATTTGCTCCTGCTTCTTCTTAAGAAAAGTGTATGGATCAGATAAATGTACAAGTCTGCAGAACTCCTTTGGTATGCATCAGTTCAGAATCCATTGCATAACCTTCTGTAGATTAGCTTTAAGGGTAATTCCCACTTTAAAGTAATATTTTTCACCAAATGAGTTCACATTAAAAAAAAAAAAAAGAAACTATCCTTCTAGTAACAAGTTCTGTGATTGAGCTCCACTTAAAAAACAATAAAAGCTTATTTAAATTAATGGGAACACTATTTACTTTAGATGTCCTTTTCCTCTTCTTTACTATTCACAACAGTATCCAAGTAGAACAGAAACCACATGTGCATTGAGGAAAACAACAAAATACGTAAGACTAATGCACACTGGCAAACAGCTCATGTAAGGTTCACTGCAGAACTCAAGAGTAACCAAAAAAACCCACACAAACCAGAAACAAAAGAATCTTAATGAACTCCGGCAAACAATGACCCAAGCATCCAGGTTTTTAGTATGATGCTTACTGTAGCACAGAGGAGGTCCTATGAGAGAATCTGTGCACCTGCCATACTTACAGGGACAAGCTGTTCAGCTGAATCAACTTCTAGGTCGAATACAACTCCAGACACTTCTAACTATGTTATATAAAACTTAAGTAACTCTGAAACTAGGAAAACTGATAATCCAAAGGCAAAATATGGGCAAAGACAGATTAAAATGTGTTTGTGTGCCAGTAAATTTAAGTAACATTTTCCTAGGTTTCCTACAATCATCTGTCAGTTGTAAAGTATTCTGAAAAATACTCAGTTTAGAAATCATTACTTTGTATTTATGCTAGCGTTTGTGTATATTCAGAAAAACTAAGCATATATTAGAATGCTTAGTTTTTAGTTTGGGGGCAAACACAGACCCTGGATCAGACTCATCCTGGTAAGGGTTCTATATCTTATTCTCCTGGACTAAATTTTCAGAAATCAAATTTTATTTAGAGGGAATACTGGTAATTAGAGCAGTCAGTTTGTCACTCCTGCTTCTTGCACTAATGCAGAAGACAGACGTTCTGCTCACCCACACCAGTAACAGGATTCATTACTGCTGTTGCTCAGTCTCTGTCTGAAGGAAAGCCAGGTTGCCCGAGCAAAACCTGAATATTTAGCCCATAATGATCTGTTTGTCATACCAATGCATTCCCTAGTAACTTTGGTTAAATTATTTTCCTGTAAGAAAGGCTTCACTAGAGACTCATTAAGGTAGGGATGTTCATACAGGATTAGAACCCAACTGAAACAACACTGAGGATGTCCAGTTTGTATTGGTCCTGATTCTGTGAGGAGGCAGCCCCATCAGCTTACGCCGACATCAGCAGGAGTGAAGGTGTTCAGCATCTCTGAAACGTTTCTCCAAGTCCCAGTTTGGCAGAATACTTACTTACATACTTACACTACTCGAAAGTTTTATTGCTGCTTTTATAAGTCAAAACAGAAAGAGGCATATGTATAAGTAACTGAGTACCCTCTTTAAAATGTGAACTCAATATTCTTACCTGGGTTAAAGCAAGTAACATCTTACATCAACTATTGTAATTTTGCAAGAGTATCATACTGAAAGTGATACTCTGTAGACTGAAAAAGAATAAAATTACTTAGCAAACACCATGAAATGCCTGTATTCAACTTCTCACATAAAAAAATATATTTTGTTTTACAACACTAACAGATAAGGCCACAGAACTCCAGCAAGCTGCTGATAAATGTATCAATTGCAACTAGTAACTCTACCAATAAATACCAAGAAAATGGTCTGTTTGTTCAAAATCACAGCAATCAAATCAATCAAAAAAAGCATCCATCAACATCTCTAGTGAGTCATAACTGTTTTCAAGTAAAAATCGCACTATGTGCTTTAAGACTGTCACATTCTTTTGTATTTTAACAGTGTTAGAGTAGTATACAAGTAGAAGATTTCATCCTTCTGTCTGGGTTAGTCACAGTTTCCCTGGAGTTCTCCAGTGTATGATTCTGGTTTTCATCTTTACTGTCTTCACCAGATAAATCTTCCCTTTCTTTTTCTTGCTCACTCTGTAATGGCTTTCCAGATGTATCTTCCTTTCCTCCACATACATTCTTCTGGCCTGTCAGTGGCTTTCGCTTAAACAGTGAAAACTGAAGTAGAAAACAGATAAACAATACGCTCAAAACAGCTAGCTGTCAAATTCAAGGTTTAAAAAAAACCACAAAGGCTTTTGTATATATACCAAGGTTAATTCAGGTCACAAATTTCTCCTCAGTAAAACTAGTAATTTTTTTAAACCAAAATGACTACTTCAAAATGTTAATGAAAAACATTACACTGCAATACTTCAAATGTGTCAAAACAGCACAAATCAATCGGGGGAGTTAAAATAATTGCACTTTGTCAAATTACACGCTCAGTTTGCACAAAATACTGCAAGTGCTGCAAAGTTTCTTGTCTTTCTTTTAAACAAGTGTCTGAGGCAAAAATACAAGCTCAGACCTGCAAAGTCCCAGAGCAATAAATGCTTCATGTGCTTCATTATGAACAGGGGTGTAGTCCCATTAAAGTTAATGGCAATGTGTTTTTATGTCATTGAGACTACACAGGTGCTCAGAGTTAACTGGTGCTTAAGGTCTTTGTTCAAGAGGAAATAAAACAGCCAGTCTCTGTAGAAGCCTTTGGATCCTAAACCTGTAAGAAATTCCATATAAACCACTCCTCATCATGCAAATATATATATTTATATATAAACACACTCTAATCAGTGCATCTTGGAAATAGGTATAAGGTGAACTAACTCAGCTGCTGCTTTCAGAGAGAACTATGATGCAAAGTATTTTTAGATAATGTCCCATAGAAATCAAGTCCTAAGTTCTCACTTCACCAAAATCTGATGTGTTTAACAACCCATCTTTTATGGGCATGCTATACATGAACAGGTGATAATGGGCTTTATTTCATTTCTACTGACAGAAGCACTATGATTTATTTTAACAGAGCAATTATTTGAACAATGTAAAGTTATTTTATCACAAAATAAAATCAAACCTTAAACAGAAGGAACAGGCTGCTCAGTAGTTTAACTGTTTATGCAGATCAGGTAAATGGAGGCATTTGCTTCAGCCTGGTAACTGCCCACTGCCACCTTGGTCACTGGTAAAACTAGAAGGAAAAATCATGTCACTTACCTTTTTCCTCCCAACGATTCCTCCAGTTATTTGGTCATCAGTGTTCTCTGAAGATTTGTTCACAGTGTGATTGTCAGTGCTTACTTTCTCTAAAATAATATAAACCTTTATATTAACTTCCTTCTGATTCTTGCAAATTAAGAACAGAAATAATGGTTCTCCAAATTATTTTTTAAAAAAACCTCACTAAATAAAATGTGAATCTTATAAAAAAAGCAATCAGAATATTCAGTTCAACTTGATGCCCAGCCTGACAAGACTGTTTTTATTTTTTTAATCTCCCTATACAATGCCCTTGTATTAATGTCCAGATGCTTATTTTCAAGAACAGAACACTTACGGCAGTGACATTATATAAAATGTTTTGACTTGACACTCATAGTTTCTTCTTGCTGACAGAATACAATGTCTTGCACACTGATTTTGAAAGTATATTCTAATTTGGAAAAGCTGACTTTTAAGGCAGGAGTTATGGTTCAGCATGAATTTTATTCCATAGGAACAATTCTGGGAAAGGAAAAACTTTCCATCTGAGTTGATGTTACTGTGTTTAAATTTTCCTATACTCCCTGTAGGAATGATATAAATTTAGAACTTAATATCAAAACTTCCAGATCACTGGATAATGGAAAAATATTTAAGCATTTAAGCTATTTAGCTTCTCCAGAATTGTAATACTGAAAATAAATGGCACAACTTCTTCACTGTTAAGGCAGTGGCCTTTTCTGTACCACATTTGTTATTTTGTTACAAAAGAATAATTATAGATTATTCCAGAATTTCTAAAATCAAAGATTTTTTTTTACTAGTCTTGCATATAGGGCATCCCACATCATGTTTCCCAGATTTTCTAAATTAATAGCCATCAAAGCTATAAGCAACAGCTAGACTTACATCTTCACTATCTCTGAACAGTGTTCAGTAATTAATTTCACCTAAAATAGTATTTCTGAATATGATGAGGAAATGTCAGTTGACTTTTGATAAGCTTTTCTGTTGAAGTGAAGAAACAACACCCGAAGAAGTTGCTTGAGAGATAACACAACTCTCACTACTTTGCCACTGCACGACTACAGCTGCTCTTATCAAGTAAGATATAGTTCTGCTAAGAGAAAGTCCTTCTCGTGGACTTCCTCCAAACTGGGAATAGTATTTTCTTCTTTAAAATCATTAATGTGTTTTTGCCTCTCAAATTTCATCACCTCTCAGTAATTGCTTTACCAACTACTGACAATAACTGTATTGCACAGTATAACAGGCTGTTTAGAAAAGTTTTATCTTTTCAAATGTTTTATTTGTTTTTAGAATGTCCATAATGATCCAGTTCTTAGGAATTGTATTCTTACCCTGCTGAATGATGGTCTCTTTCTGGGTAGTCTCTTCCGTCTATAGAGACAAAACAACAAAATCTCTACTTTCAAACTTGTTAAAAAATAAAACATTTAACTATTAACACCTACATTAGTGTTCCTCCCTCTACCCAAACCACCCCAAACAACAACTTTGCATTTACAAGACAGCTGAACATATTCAAACTGATGTTAGTTATAGAACCAAATTATTTCAGAGACCAGTAACTTAATAGGAGTAAATGCTTTTACCTCTACAGTTTCCACTGTGTTATTACTGCTTTTCTCTCCCTCGGGTGTTTTACTATGTTTCTCTTTTTTATATGTCCCCTCTATTTCTTCTTTCTCTGTTTCTTCTGTTTGTGCTGTTGCTTCTCCTGCTGCTGCTTCTTCTCCTTCCATTTCTTCTTCTCCTGTTGCTTCTTCATCTGTTTCTTCTTCTCCTTCTGCTGCTTCTTTTTCTTCAGTTTCTTCTTCTGATTCTTCTTCCTCCTCCTCCTCTTCTGTCTCTTCATCTCCATACAAGTTTTGTTCCTTTGATAAAATGGCCAAAACATAATTTTGAAACTCCATAATGATATCATGGTCCTCAATCTACACTTGTTCATCATGCATCATAATTTGACTAAGAACAAGAAAACTCAAAAGCAAATGATCCAAGTAGCAATGAAAAAGATAGGAGACCTCATTCTGTTTGGTAATTTTAATAGATTTTTTTTTAAAAACAGACCTCCAATGTATGTTAGAAGCGCAGCTGACTTTTATGTTTATCCAACATGTGTCTCCTTAATGGAAAACCAATGAAACAAAATTCTTTTTTAAAAAAAAAATTGTTTACTTTAAATGTTTGATATATGCATAATTAACACAAACAGTAGTAATTCCAACACTGAAAAAAAAAAAATCATTAAAATCTATTTCTCAAGGAAATGAGTAAAACAATACCAGATACAATGTTTTGATTCATCTGATTCAATATAGACACTATTATTTTAATTTCTCATTTCGGCCTAGGATAAAACTTCAATATAGTAAAATAAAATAGCCAGGGGTATTATAAAATATTTTTCTTAAGTGCAAATGCTATTTTTGTAAAAATGCTTAGAAGAAAGAACCAATTACTTCTTATTCCATTCAATCTGATTGCCATTACTATGACATTTATGTATTTATAACACCATGAAATACAGTATTTTAAACAGAAACATTCTCCCTCCCATTGCAAAAATATAAGGACTTGAACCAAGTCCCAAATGGACTTCGGATCAAATCAAGTGAACCCTTCTCATTGCATCAGAGTGTCCAGATATATCATTACATGTTTGCATTCTTATGCTTTTCTTCTATGACTGATTGAAATACAGGTATCGAACGAGTATTTTACGCTAAAGAAGCATGAACAACAAAACATTTCTGTTCCACTGCAGCCTATGTTGTGATGGGTACTGGCGGGAATGATCTGCATGATCTTTTGAAAGTGTCATAGAGGAATAGGTCTTATTTTGAACACCTTTGTATACATACTTGGGTCCAAATGCTGTCTCCAATCTTTTGTCAATGTTTTCTTTACTCCTTCTTACTTTTTTTTAATTTTTTGCTTCTTGTCTCCACAATGACTGTCTTCATGCTCCTAAGAAGGTAACTTACTGGTCAGTAGGAGACCATTAGCTCACGTTTCTAGAGGTTGAAAAACAAAGCTGCTTAGCCAAGAATGTTGGAGGTATATGAAACCTTAATAGGTTAGTTGTTCCCTGGCCTGTACTCTTCTGGGTGAGTTAACTGTGTAGCAAAGTATGTTTGGACCTGACTTAGAAGCTTTCTGCTACTTAAAGCACAACTGCACACCTGTAATTGAGAATCCCAGCGATTCCACAGACATTGAGCTTGTACCACTTCCTCTGTTCTCTTTTGCTCCATTGTCCACAGGCTTGTCTGGTGCCCTTCGCAGCTTCACAGACCAAATTTTTATACTTAGGATAAAAAGCCTCACTGTGCATAGTGACATGTGCAGCAGAGTTAGCTGGAGTTCTTCAGAGTGTACTATGTGCAGCGCGCACCCCACTTTCGGAGAACCACTGTGAAACGGGCTAGCAGTGAAAATTAACCCAGCATGGAGTTGGGGCTATACAGGAATCACACACTGATGCTAAAGAGAGCATCTGGGAAACCGAAGATAACCCTGGCAGTACGTTATATTGCCAGCTACGTACTCCAGCTCTAGAAATGTTAGGAATGAAATAAAACCGAGTAACACCAAGTGCCATTGGTAGAAAGTCCCTTTTGTAGCATAGTACAGTGGTTATCCCAACAACTGACATTTTGCAACAGATGAACGCTTCTGCTCTACCTACCGGGGAAAAGATCTTCTCCTAATGGATATGTTCTAGTATTTCTTTAACATAGTCTTTTTCCAGTCAGCTTTCCTGTCTGTCTCTGTAACTGTGAATTGCACTGCAAACAACAAAAAAGGCAATCTGCTTTCAACTCTAACAAAAGAAAATTAAGTGCAAAGTATTTTGGTGAGATCATAGAATCACTTAGGTTGGAAAAGACCTTTGAGATCTTCACGGTCAACTGTAAACACAACACTGCCAAGTTCACTAATAAACCATGTCCCTAAGTGCCACATCTCGATATGTTTGTATGGATCTGAGCCACGCTTCTCCTAAAAAAAAATTGGTGGAGCTGAGACACTTATTTCACCCCAAAAGACACCTACTGTATTTACAGCTTGCCATAGGTGTCTCTGGCTGTCACTTTATCTGTTCAACTTCTAAAATAATTTTGAATAATAACTCAGCATAGTTTTATTACTGTCACTTCCACTTGCGCATTTACAGGCATGTTTTTGGAGTGTTTTTACCAATGGTAGTGAAAGAGAGATGAGAATGTCATAGTACAGATAATCTTTTTATTTTAAAAGATCAATCATCAGCCATTAAAAATAATCTCTGAAGAATTTGAGGATACTAATTAAATAATATGTACATATTACATTATAGGCATATATTGCATATGTGTATAATTTCTGCATTATTCTCTTTCGTCATGCCTGAGGAGGTTTATTAACCCCCTTAAGGGCAGATTAACAAAGACTTTTTTTCTCTGAATGCTCTATAAAAAAGTGGTCTTATGCCTATGGGGAGGGGGGGAAATTTCACTCTGTTCCATATTGTTGTTTCACCTGGTGTCATGCTCTGGCTGCAAGACAGTCTCACTGAAGACTGGAGACACGTCTCATGGCAGATCCTGTGCAAACGACAGCTGCGAGCTAGGTTTCTCTATACTGCCGTAACTATTTCATTGTGGATCCCTCCTGCACGCTTTATGGAAACTGAGCTCTGGCAGATGGGCTGTTCCTAATTAGCATTTCAGAAGGGAAACTTATGGTATCTTTCCAAGCCTCCTCAAGAAGTCAAAATATTTTGTTTGCCACCACCATTTTATGTGTCTAGGGAAAAAAAAAATAAATTCAAAACCACTGATGAGACAAATTTAGTTCAGACTGTTTAAAAATCTGGTGAAAACTCAGTGATGAAGAGAAATCTGTAATTACTATGTGCACCATTTGGAAATAGAGAGTTCTAGGAAGTCTGGTTTACAAAAAAAAGACATTTCTATTTCTAGTTGTCCTGGAAACTGTTAAAAATTCACAGAAAAAATTATTAAAGAGAGCTGAAAATGAGGTAGTTAGCTATATGCCTCTTCCTTGGTGGTGTTCTGCCAAGCTGCCATAAACCAGCAATTGCTTAGCAGAGTTTTTAATCATTTAAGAAACAGATTTCTCCCATTACCTGTCCAGCCCATTACCTTTAGATGCCCAAAAGCATGCCATGGCTCTTACATGCCCATACAACAACCAGATGGAATATATACCCAGCAGGAGTTTCACTACAAAGTAGAAAACTCTTAGTAGATGGGTACCAAGTCTAAGGAAGTTGGTCAATGGGCATAAATGCCGTCTCAAGGGACTGAACAATGCTCCCTTTGTACAGCACTGCTAAAGACAACTACAAAATACATTTCTACAGACCATCCTTCTTTTTTGATGCAAGACTGATAGGTAGAGGAATCATACATCCTCCGCTAGCTATCATTTTGCTCTCCAAAACACTAGTGCACATCAGCGCCTCTCCTGAATTGTCCACGCTGGGAAAATGCACTGCATTAATATTTCACTAACCCAGCGTTTAAAGTAACAGTATTAACCATGATTTTACGTACAGATGAGAGCAATAAAATAAAAATAGCTCTGCTTACCCTTTGTGGGTTGGAGATACAAGGATGGGTCAACATGTAACATTTTGTTGATACTGATTTTGTCATGCTGTCAAGTTACCTGATGTGAAGTGACTGGAAAGACTGCCTGACAAAACTCTCAGTAAAGCTAACGTACATACCCTGTAGTTTCTTATGTAGCAGTTACGGTGAGAGCTTAACACCTCAAAATTCATATAGTGCTAGCCATTTGCCATCAGGAGTTGGAACTGGACTTTCATTTTGCAGCTAATAATATAAAAAAGTCATTAGCTCAGTTACTCTAAACCTTAGAGAAGTAGCTTTCGCTTTAATAATTACTAAAGACAGAGCTGTCCAGTTTGATGATTGACAAAATTCAAAGACATAGGTACTTAAATGAGAGATTTAACAGCTTATTCTTTCAATTGCAAGAAGTAAGGCAGTCAAGAAGCCAAACCAGGCTTTCCTTATCTATTGTCATGGAGACAAACAGAAGAGCTCAACTGAATACACTTACAAGAATTTTCAGTAAAAAGCTGAGCCCGTCGCCATAATTTGTCTAAAAGTTAACATCTAGACTTCCACTAGGTTGGCGCACTTGACGTGGATTACTTGACATTTATAACAGTCCTTTAACTCTTCTGTCAGATAAGTATCCTGCAATACTAAAGCAATGCTGAACTTCTAATTCTAGGCACACTGTGCAGACATTGAAACTATCGGAAATCTTTTTTATGTTAGGCATGAGTTTCTGTTGCTACATGTCAAGCAAAACCCGAACTTTAAAGATAGTTGTGCCCTCTTGTAAATATGGAAGACAATGTTTCGAAGCGGTTGACACCCACATAGTGATATGCTGATTATCCTGAATATGCGATGGCTAATTACCACAATAGTACTTGTGACACTTAATTGCATCCTCCAACAGGATGATGTCACTCTTGAGAAAAATGAAACAAAATAGTGATTATCTCAGCTGGCTTTGCGCAATTATTCTGTGGCTTGCCAGCATGTTGCTGTAGACGTACCTGGAAAAAGATAGATCTCTCCATTCTTGTTTGAGTAAAAACAACTATATAACAATGTATAAAATTTCAATGTAAAACTGCATTCTAAACCGGACAGTATTTGTACTTTCACGTTTGTTTTATATTTTGACTATTCACTACAAAACCAATTTAAACAGAGTTATCTAAATGTTTATCTTTCTCCAGCAATTCAGAACAAATTATTATTATTTATTCCCCAAGATAAATCAACATTTGAAATCGCTCAGATGTACTACAGCTTTCATATACAAAATGTTATCTTCTCAAAAAATGTCCTGTGCATGGGTCAGGGCAATCTCAAGCACAAATACAGGCTGGGTGATGAGTGGATTGAGAGCAGTCCTGCAGAGAAGGGTGTGGGGGTGCTGGTTGACAAGAAGCTCAACATGAGCCAGCAATGTGAGCTTGCAGCCCAGAAAGGCGACCATATCCTGGGCTGCATCAAAAGAAGTGTGGCCAGCAGGTCAAGCGAGGTGATTCTGTCCCTCTACTCCCCTCTGGTGAGATCCTACCTGGAACACTGTGTCCAGCTCTGGGGCCCCCAACATAAGAAGGGCATGGACCTCTTTGATTGGGTCCAGAGGAGAGCCATGAAAATGATCAGAGGGCTGCAATACATCTCTTGTGAAGACTGGCTGAGAGAGTTGGGGCTGTTCAGCATGGAGAAGCTTCCAGGGAGACCTTATAGCAGCTTTTCAGTACCTAAAGGGGACCTACAGGAAAGCTGGTGAAGGGTATGTAGCAATAGGACAAGGGGTAACGGCTTTAAACTGAAAGAGGGTAGGTTTAGATTAAATACGAAGAAGTTCTTCGCTATGAGAGTGGAACTGGAACAGGCTGCCCAGAGATGCTGTGGATGCTCCCTCTCTGGAAGTGTTCAAGGCCAGGCTGAACAAGGCTTTGAGCAGCCTGGTCCAGTGAAAGGTGTCGCTGCCCATGGCAGTGGGGCAGGAACTAGATGATCCTTAAGGTCCTTTCCAACCCAAACCATTCTATTACTCTAAGTTTGCTTTCTTTGGAGAACAAATAAATAATATCGTTTTCCATGGTGAAAAGGTAAAAAAAAAACCCTCTATAGAACAGGAAAGAATTTTTAAGGTGTTTTGTGAAGAATCATAAAACAAGCTGGAGACTGTTTACATCAAGTATAACCTCTAAGGAGCTATTTTACATAGCAACATAAATTTCCTTTAATATTCAGTCACTTGGAAACAGCATACAAAAATAACTTCTGGGTACTTCAGCAAAACAGATGAAATATAATGAGCAACTCCAAATCAGAATATGTTGATGTTATCTCAAAAACTTAGTGTCTCTCTCTGGAAGACATTATGCTGCATAAAATGAATTCTTAATGCTAACAGACACAGAGAAAAACTAACTGGGGCCCACA
>VWZK01010086.1:0-49821 GCA_013396935.1 Baryphthengus martii | reverse complement strand
CCACACTCTTCTCCCTGCCCCCCAGGAGCTCACTGGCTTTTTGGCCACAAGGACCCTTTGCTGGCTCATGGTTAAAGTCCTGGTGCAACAGGAGCCTGTCTGGAGGAGCAGGGTGTCGGGGCAGAGGTGGCACATTCCTGCCGTCCATCGGTACCCAGATGGACATAATTTGCCCACACCGCTTCCTTTGCTAGGCTGCTGCCTTTCGACGTCGGTGATGTCTGACGGGACCAAAGCGCCGCATTAAGAGTCGAGATGTGTGATGCTGGAGCTGTGAGGGGTTTGCAGAAACTCATCTCAAGAGCAGACACCCGAGCGGCCCTTGGATACTTTCAACACTGACTAATTACAGCCCGTCCTCACAATTAATTATACAGCGGGCAATAGGAAGGAGCCGACTGGCTTTGAGCGCCGAGGCCCGGGGGAGCGCAGCGCCGCGGGGATCGGTCACACGCAGGCTTTTCAGGGCTCACGGGATTTCTGCTTTGCTCAAATTCCTCTCTGGGGACGGGAGGGAGGGAAAGGTTGGTTGGTGCTATTCTCGCCGCTGCCTTCGCCCCTGCCTTCCTGCGCGTCCGCACGTTTGCCTGCGCTTCTCGCGTGCCTTTACACGACCTCCAAACCTCTTTCGTTTGTGAGGTGGGTGTGAGGTGTACACAGCCCGGTGCACGAAGGTTTGTATAAAGTGTAAACAGGAGGCTGGAGGATGCCGGTGCTCGTGCTGATGAAAGTCGTAGAATCATTGAATTAACACAATTGGAAAAGACCTTAAAGGTCATGAAGTCCAACCGATAGCGCTACACTTCTGTAACCTCTAAACCATCTTCAGAAGCACCACGTCTAGCCGTTTTTTGAACATCTCCAGGGACGGTGACTCCACTGCTTCCCTGGGCAGCCCATCCCAATGCTTCACCGCTCTTTCAGTGAAGAAATCTTTCCTGATGTCTAATCTGAACCTGCCCTGGCGCAACTTAAACCCGTTTCCTCTAGTCCTATCACTAGGCCCAACTTCTCAGCCGAGTTGAGTGTCCAAGTCGGCTCTTGGTTCCAAATATCTCTAAATCCCATGTGCTCGGTACGGAACTGGTGCTCTCGCACCGTACGTCCTCTGTTTGGTGTGTGGAGAGCGGCTCTGGGAGTATATTGAGTATATTTTTGGAATTCNAATGCTTCACCGCTCTTTCAGTGAAGAAATCTTTCCTGATGTCTAATCTGAACCTGCCCTGGCGCAACTTAAACCCGTTTCCTCTAGTCCTATCACTAGGCCCAACTTCTCAGCCGAGTTGAGTGTCCAAGTCGGCTCTTGGTTCCAAATATCTCTAAATCCCATGTGCTCGGTACGGAACTGGTGCTCTCGCACCGTACGTCCTCTGTTTGGTGTGTGGAGAGCGGCTCTGGGAGTATATTGAGTATATTTTTGGAATTCTGTTGGTCTGCTGTGAGCTTGGCTGAAGAGCTGGCCCTTTGGGTTTGAGATAGATGGTGCAAGTCCAGTAGATGTGAGTTTGGTATGGAGCCGGTGCTTTCTCACCGTACATCCTCTGCTTGGCATGTGGAGAGTGGCTCTGAATGTGTATAGGGTATATTTTTGGAATTTTGTTGGTCTGCTGTGAGCTTGGCTGAAGAGCTGGCCCTTTGGGTTTGAGATAGATGGTGCAAGTCCAGTAGATGTGAAGTTCGATGCAGAGCTGGTGCTCCGTCACCGTACGTCCTCTGCTTGGCATGTGGAGAGTGTCTCTGAATGTGTATAGGGTATCTTTTTGGAATTTTGTTGGTCTGCTGTGAGCTTGGCTGAAGAGCTGGCCCTTTGGGTTTGAGATAGATGGTGCAAGTCCAGTAGATGTGAGTTTTGGTATGGAGCCGGTGCTCTGTCACCGTACGTCCTCTGCTTGGCATGTGGAGAGTGGCTCTGGGCGTATATGGGGTTCATTTTTGGAATTCTGTTGATCTGCTGTGAGCTTGGCTGAAGAGCCAGCCCTTTGGGTTTGAGATAGATGGTGCAAGTCCAGTAGATGTGAGTTTTGGTATGGAGCCGGTGCTCTGTCACCGTACGTCCTCTGCTTGGCATGTGGAGAGTGGCTCTGGGCGTATATGGGGTTCATTTTTGGAATTCTGTTGATCTGCTGTGAGCTTGGCTGAAGAGCCAGCCCTTTGGGTTTGAGACAGATGGTGCAAGTGCAGTAGACGTGGGGCTGTGGGCTTCTAACGAGGGTGTGAGAGGAACCACGCGTTGACAGAGAGCCGAGCTCCAGGCTGCCCGTGCGCAGCGAGTTCAGCGGCGCTGTCGACTCGCCTCTAAATGTTATGACCCAAAAACGGGATCTTGAAAGGCTGCCCTGCTATAACGCTGCAAAACCTTAAAAAGAAATCCGCTCGTCACCGGCTTCGCGCCGCGGCCGAGCAGAGCGCAGGCCGTCGAGCGGCGAAGCCCTTCTCGCCGCTTGGAGAACCGAAGCGGGCCTTTCACCCTGACCTTTCAAAGTCACCTGCGGGGAGACGCAGGCGGCGCTGAGCCGGCCCCAGCCCGCGGCGGGGAGCTCCAGGGGGCCGTTGCGGGCTGTTTTTTGGGGCAGTTCATTCCCGCCGAGAGTCCGTTTCGCGTGTTGCGCCTGCCTGCGAACACACCCCCCCTGAAAGTTGGACTCGTGCATCTTAGTAAGTATTTCAGTTATGCTATTGACGTCAATGCAGTCATTAAATAGATTGCCGGCCCTCCCAGCAGGAAACCTGTGCCAAAGACCTAGAGGCAGGCACATTGGAAAAGAGGAACATCAGGTTTTCTTTTAGCCTTTGGAGAGAATAAGGGAAAAGTTTTCGGCCGCAGCCAGGGCGCGTTGCAAGGAGGGGGGGGGATTTTTTTGCTTCGCTTTCTGACGCTCCTTTTCTGCGGGGAGAGCGGCTACGTTTCGTCCGACGTGCTGCGGGGCTGTTACTGTGCACATAAACAATTCCAAATGAGACTAAAGAGGGATTTTTTTTTAATTTTTTTTTTTGCCATCAGCTCCGGCTGAAAAATGACACTCGTTTTAGGGCTCCCGGCTAGATTGATTTGTGTATCACGTAACAGAAGGTATTCAGGCAAACCTGCTTAGCCTTTGACTCCAGAAATTCTGCAAGGATTGATTCCATGACATCTAGATAAGAAAATAGCCTTCCTTTCTCCTCGGCAGGCTCTGAAGACATACAAGCTAATCATGACTCCATAGCAACGGATAAAAACTGTTTTCCCCTCGGCCCCACCTGTGGATGTCACATGAAGATGCTCCACGTGCTGCTGCCATCAGGAGCCTGTCACTCCCCGGGGCCCAGCTGCCATCCGCGGCCGTGGGGCGAGCGGCCGCGGTGCCGGCAGGACTCCCTGCGTGCGCTCCCGCCTTCCAGCCTGTTTTATGAGCCGGGCCGGGTTCTCCTGGGCCGGCCGAGACATCGGTTCATTATCCAGGGAGATACCTCCCTCCCGCAGCTGCCGTCCTGCCCGTTGCTGAAGGCAGCTCCAGGTTGTGCGGCATTCCTTGTCCGGTGTCAGGAATGGCTCTGGCTGTCAGATAGAGGCTCCAAAGGGCCACGAGCTGAAAACCTATGGATATAGAGAGCTGGCATCCTCAGCCAGGTGGAGCAGTGCCTTGCCTTTGACAAGAGAAGCAGGTATGTTGTAACCCGCAGCAGCAGTGCCTTTGTGAACAGTTGAAGAGCCAAACCACTGTGTTTTTTTCTTGAGGTTGTCATTCTACTGATGATTCCCCCTCACTCCCAGAAGTTCCTTGAGGGGCTGGAGCGTGGCCAGAGAAGGGCAACGGAGCTGGGGAAGGGGCTGGAGCAGGAGTGTGGGGAGGAGCGGCTGAGGGAGCTGAGCTTGTTCAACCTGGAGCAAAGGAGGCTCAGGGGAGACCTTCTGGCTCTCCACAACTCCCTGACATTCAGGAGCTTGGAGCAAGGTGGGGTTGGGCTCTGCTCCCAAGGGACAAGCAGCAGGACAAGAGGAACCAGCCTCAAGTCACACCAGGGAGGTTTAGATTGGAAATAAGGAAATATGTCTTCATGAGAAGTGTCTTCCAGGCGTGTGCCAGGCTGCCCAGGGCAGGGCTGGAGTCCCCCTGCTCCCTGGAGGGGTTTCCAAGAGGTGGAGATGTGGTGCTGAGGGACAGGGCTCAGTGGGGCCCTGGCAGGGATGGGACAACAGTTGGACTTGCTGCTCTTAAAGGTCTCTTCCAACCAGAACAATTCCATGATTCTCTGATGCCACACTGCTACAGAGGATAAAACCAGCTTATTCAAAGGTCTGCTCTCTCTGATGGACAGTTTCTCTCTGAATGATCCAGGCATCTGCACAGCCGAGGTAGCAACGAAGAGGTCTCCATGGGGACAGGCTCTCCTTGTGTCCCCATAGTCACTTTAAGCACAGGTCAAGCCCTGACAGCCCAGCCTTGCCTGACTCAGCCCCCAGTTGCACGGGGTTGCTTAAGGCCTCTGGGAAGACAATAGGACTTTGCCTTCGCTAGTACTGCAGTTGATAAAATCTGTGTTTCTTTTGTTTTCTGCATGGAATGATAATAGCTGCTGGGGGTGAGATTTTGACATCGCGGTCTTCAGTGGACTGAATCAGTTCCATATGAGCCTGAGAAATGTGCGCTCGATCCGAGGGCAAAAAAAAAGAAACCAAAACAAGTGAAAACACCCAAACCCAAGTCCTGGCAGGCCGAGTTTTGGGTTTTTTTTAGGTCGTGGGGCACAGTTTGTGCATGCCTTAGTGATGAACAGGGTTCTTCATTGTCCCACTCGTTTGAACCCCTTCAACTTCCATCTCATCAGCGTTTTCCAGCCAGTGGGAACCGAAATGGTCTTCTTCTGAAAGCACCCGTCGGCTCGTCTCCGCAGCAGCTCTGTATAAGCGTCTCCTTCCTCGGCCGGGGTTGAGCTGGCTCCGGCAGCGTCGTGTCCCGGACACAGCTGCCCATGGGAGCGTGAGAGGCCGCATCCCGGGCTCCGTGCGGAGACTTTCCCAGGGTAATGCCCGGCACAGACCCCAGGGCTGTCAGCCTCTCCTCGGGCAGTCCCGATGCTCAACGCTTTGTCGTCCCGCAGGATCTGAGGCCGAGCGTAAGTTGCTTTCTCATGGCGTTTTTTAAAAGTTTTTCTAGCTCGATGTTGTGATTGTCAGCGGCCAAAGTTGGGAGGCAACTCCTCACCGACTGTTTTGGGTTTATTGGTCTTGGTGGAAGTGGCGTTGGGTTCTTGTTTGTAGGGAGTGAAGCCCTGGCCTTGATGGACAGGGTTGGAATTCGCCTGTTGTCCTCTGCAGGGTCAACATTTTGCCCACCAAAGGGAACTCTACAATTACAGGATAACTGATTCTAAAGATGAAAACGTTAGGAGCTTTTAGAATCATTATGTAATCCAGGTCGAGTTAAGAGAGGGAAGTTAAAATGAATATATAATCCAGGTCGAATTAAAGAGGGAAGTTGAAATCGATATGTAATCCAGATCAAATTAAAATAGGGAAGTTTAAATCAATATACAGTCCAGGTCGATTAAAAGAGGGAAGTTAAAATCAGTATATAATCCAGGCTGAATTAAGAGAGGAGAATTAAAATCAGTATATGATCCATGTTGAATTAAAAGAGGGAAGTTAAAATCAGTATATAATCCAGGCTGAATTAAGAGAGGATAATTAAAATCAATATATGATCCAGGTTGAATTAAAAGAGGCAAGTTAAAATCAATATATAATCCAGGCTGAATTAAGAGAGGAGAATTAAAATCAGTATATGATCCATGTTGAATTAAAAGAGGGAAGTTAAAATCGGTATATAATCCAGGTCAAATTAAGAGAGGGAAGTTAAAATCAATATATGATCCAGACTGAATTAAGAGAGGAGAATTAAAATCAATATATAATCCAGACTGAATTAAGAGAGGAGAGTTAAAATCAGTATATGATCCAGGTCGAATTAAAAGAGGGAAGTTAAAATCAGTATATAATCCAGGCTGAATTAAGAGAGGAGAATTAAAATCAATATATAATCCAGACTGAATTAAGAGAGGAGAGTTAAAATCAGTATATGATCCAGGTCGAATTAAAAGAGGGAAGTTAAAATCAGTATGTAATCCAGGTCGAATTAAGAGAGGGAGGTTAAAATCAATATATGATCCAGGTCGAATTAAGAGAGGAGAGTTAAAATCAATATATAATCCAGGTCGAAATAAAAAAGAGAAGTTAAAATCGATATATGATCCGGGTCGAATTAAAAGAGGGAAGTTAAAATCAGTATTTGATCCAGATGAAATGAAAAGAGGGAATAAAGGATTGCTCCCTCCACCCAGTTAGGAACTTGCATCCGTTTGCGATACGGCTCCGATTCCCAAACGGGGATACGAGGAGCACATGGACTGTGCTCAGTGTCCGAAATCACCCAGAAATGCTCTGACTTTATTACCAGTATCTTTTCATCTCCTGATGGACTCCAACAGATTTCTCCGGTCGAGCGTGGTGTGCTTATTACTGCCAGGGGAAGGTCGTTGTGCAACCGGTCGAGAATGTTACGCTAATAGTTCATGAAACACTTCATTGTAATATTGTTTTCTCGGCGAGAAGCGTCAGTAAATTACAGCCTTAAGTAGTGGATAATTGCGCTGCTTTTTTTTTTTTGACAGAAAGGAAACAACTCTTAATGATTTATGGTTATTAATAAAACGTGCCAGGTTCTTAATTCGATGCGCTGGAAAAAAAGTTGTGTGCTTACAAAGACATCATTTTTTTTAAGCGGTGCGCTTTAAAAACCGTCTCCGGCCGTCCCTGTGCAATGTGTTTTCACGGCGACGGGGACCATTGAGTGACTTCGTTGCGCGTTGAGGCGCTTCATCATTTTGAGATGACGGAACGTCACGGAAAAAAAACAAGCCCCCGCTGCAAAATCTAGCAGGGTGTTGATGTGGCAAGGAATATTTTTGATTTTATATTCAGCGCTGTGCCTGTCAAAGGCCGGTGGCAAACGGCCTCTCGTCAGGATCTGACCCGTGGTCAGACTCGTTGTGCTCTGGGAGCCCTGGTCGGTGCCGAATCCTCACGGAGTTCGATTTAATTTCATAAGCTCTATGCAGATATTCCAGGGTAAATATCCTGCTGTCACAAATACACCTTTCCAAGAGGAAATTAAACAGCTGTGCTTAAGGAAACTCCTCACCCACACTTCAAAACGTGGCTTGAGCAGACCTTTTTGTGTTGTACCTAAAAGGTTCCAGGCTGCGGGTGCTCAGAGCACGGCTCTGCCTCCAGCTCGCCAGGGCCCTTAGAGTATGTTCCAGACACCCCCAATATTTTCATTTAAAATGAGGCGAATCCAGTCACACCTTCGGTGCTGCAAGCCTGTGTTTAGGGAGGCTTTACCAGCTTAGAGCTTCATCCCAAAATGATTCTAAAATGTCACATTCCACAAGCACCGTGTTTTTCTTTAAATACCGTGTATTAGGCTGACAAAAGCAGGGCAGGGTTAGAGCGATCGTTGCGTTCCCCGAAAAAAACAACAGACTATTATTCCGAGAAGTGGAAAAGCCAGCCTGTCTTCCTGCTCCCCTTCCCTCCCTGCCTCCCTCCCTCTCTGCATCCGTCCCTCTCCGAGTTTGATGAGAAACAACCTGAAATTGTGGCCCTGCTGTTACGGGCTCGAGTGCCGGGCGTTCGGATGGGCACTGGGAGCGCTCCCAGTCTGGGAGAGCCCGAGAGGACGTAGTGGTACCACCGTCATCCGATGAGTGTGGGGCCAATCCTGCCAACGAAATGTCAAATCAGTAAATATTTGCAAGTTAGCAAACAGGGGTGCGGGGCTTGTCGATAGCAGATCTGGCTGGTGTTTGACAGTTGGGAAATCTTTTTCCTCTCTTTCTTCCCAAAGAAGAGAAATCGAGATACAAGTTTCCAGTTTAACTGGAGGATTTTGTGGTTTAGCAGTTCTACTCGATGGGACATAGACTCGTAGAATCGCTTGGGTTGGAAGACACCCTAAAGACCANGTCCAGGGGGACAATCCCTGCCCTGGTCCTTCTGCCCTCACCAGTGCTGGTAGATGGTCCTCACCCAGATCCTAGTCAGATCCGTATGTTGGGCCTTCATCCTAATTCAGGTTCTCTGGGCAGGGTATTTTCTGAAATTCCTGTGACTGAAATGTCATGAACTATTTGCAGCTTCCTGAGTTTCAGCCGGATTGCGTGCAACTTAAATGTTTCCATCCACTTCGAGTGGGAAGGCGCTAGCCAGGTGAAAGCCAAAAATCCGTTACTCCCCCTTGATAGATCAGGAACCGGAAAATGAAGCTCCAGTGGAGATGATGCTCACACCACATTTTTCAGCGGCAGCTGCTGGTTCTGAGCCTGCTTTTGTAACCCCTCCAAATGTGGTCAGTTTTAACATGCTGCTAAAACGGCTCTTGCTGCAAACGGCCTGCGATGGAAAGTGGTGTGTGGCTTCAGCCCAGCAGCTTCACAGAAACTGTATGAATTTCACTGAACTTATTTCACAGCTTTAATTACTTCAGAGCAGGGCTGCGAATGACAGCGCGGAGCCCTTGGCCAAGGCTAACGGGAGGTGCCTCTGTTAAGCTGCTGAATGTAAGAAATTCTGAAAGGTGCTTAAAACTTAAAGCCTAAAAAGTAACCACTGGACTGATCTGCAGGAGACCAACCCATCGTTGACCTTCAGTAGGGAACATTTCCATTTCCACGTCCATTTAATCTGGTATTTTAGCTCAGGTTGTTAATAAGGGTGCCCTTAGCGTAGCTGACGTTTTGGTTTCTTTGAACTCGGTTTTAAATAAATATATTTATACTTAATAAATACATTTTGAGGCCTTTCATTAAATGTATTTGGAGAGGGAAAGGCTGTTCTTACCTGTGCTGGCTGTAGGGATTTGACAAGCGCTCACGCTTCCAAGTCTGCCCGTCGTTGCTGGGGTTTGATTTTATCCTCCACTTGCCTCTTCAGGGCTGTGCTCAGGTTCCTGAGCTCTAGAGAAACAATTTGAGTCAGGACTGAGAGCCCAGCTTGGAGGAAAGCGGTCATACAGGGCTCAGACCTCCAGCTTTAATCATCTGCTGGTTAAAATGATCCAGACGTAAGGGGAAAAAAACCCACAAAGGAATTCTTATCTGGAGTTCTCTATTACCGGTTTCTGATTGTGGATAACCATGGCATCAACCCGTGGCAGCGTCGGGGGAAAACAGGCTCCGGTTCTGACTCGTAAAAAGCTTTGTAAAAACTGGTGACCTGGCTCTGGTGGCCTCAGTTTGAAGGTGACCCGGTGGAGATCAGCACGTGAAAGGATTCCGATGGAATACGAAAAGCTGTCAAAACAAATGATGCCGGTTTGTCGGCCGCTGACATCTCCCTCTTCCTCCCCACCCTTTTTTCCCCCGTGGGACTTAGTCTCTGTGATTTTATACAGATTATTCTACAAGGCCGTACGTGCCGCATAGTCGACGTGGAGCGCCCTGAGTCACGGCGACGGGCAGCCGGAATTGTTCGCCGCGGTAGGTTAATACAGATGATCGGCACAGCCAGTGTTCCAGCCGCTGCAGCCCTGGAGATTGGGAGGTTTGTGACTCGAGGCTCACTCCGAATGTTTAGAGTTATGGGGTGTGGATGGTACTTGAATGGGCTCCTGAGGGGCACTAAGAAAACTCTGTCCAGCGGGTCCGGGGAGGTTCTCCTCCCCCTCTACTCTGCCCTGAGGAGTCCACCTCTGGAATACTGGATCCAGTTTTGGGCTCCCCAATTCAAGAGAGACAGACTGGAGAGAGTCCAAGGGAGGCTACAAAGATGCTGAAGGGACTGGAACATCTCTCCTGTGAGGAAAGGCTGAGAGAACTGGGGCTGTTTAGTCTGGAGAAGAGAAGCCTGAGAGGGGAGCTGACTCATGTCGAGAAATCTCTGAGGGGTGGGGGTCATGAGGAAGGGGCCAGGCTCTTTTCTTGGGTGCCCAATAATAGGACAAGAAATAACAGGTCCAAGCTGGAACCCAGGAGGTTCCACCTCAGCAGGAGGAGAAACTTCTTTGCTGTGAGGGTGACGGAGCCTGGAACAGGCTGCCCAGAGAGGTGGTGGAGTCTCCTTCTCTGGAGACTTTCCAGCCCCCCCTGGATCTGTTGCTGTGTGTCCTGCCCTGGGTGATCCTGCTCTGGCAGAGGGGTTGGACTCCATGATCTCCAGAGGTCCCTTCCAACCCTTTACATTCTGTGATTCTATGAAGCCAAAGTCTCGGGGTGCCATCCCCAAACTGGCTGAAGGCCGCCAGTTTAACAGGCCAAAAAAAATCCCACGTTTTCAAAAACCGGGGGATCCCGGATTAAGAAACAACCGTTTTCCTTGCGCGTGCTTTCCTTTGCTTGATTCGGGCTGTTTCTGCTGGTTCTGCTGGGCGCCCGAGCGGCGAGCTGCGGTGAGCAATGCTCCGGCTTCCCACGGTGTCGTTTGGCACAGTTACACGTCAGTCGATAGGGCTTACTCACAGTATCACTTGTAAAACCAAAGATGTCAAAACAGGGAGGGGGGTTTTTTGGTTGGTTTTTTTTTTTTCTTTGCAACGCGCTGCATCCTCTGCACGGTGCGGAGCCAGAGGTATCTCTGGGCTGCAGCTGTGGGGTGACGCTCGTCTTCCTTTATTTTGAGAGGCTAAATAAGGGCAGAAAGTTCAAATGAGGTCAATGGGCACAGTTGCCATTATCACCTTCGGGTACTTAAAAAATATCTATTGGTAGGAAAAACAGATTAAAATTCCAAACTAAATCAGTTTTTTAAGCTTCCATCCTAAAGGATAATGCTTTCAAGAAATTACGTTTAGCCATGAAAAAAAAAAAAAAAGCCCATTTAATTATATTTTATGATTAATATCGTTTAAATGGCTGGCATGGTGGCGAAAAACATAACAGGTGGCTGTGTGGCCAGTCTTTGCAAGGCCGAGAGCGGGACGTACGGACACGAAGGTGGATATATGTCTTAAAGTTCGTAGGACTTCTGGCTGGGATGCTTCCAGGAGCCACAGTCTTAACTTTCCTACTGAAGACCTTCAGGAAATTAACTTGAGAGGAAACAGAGGACAATTCTGTGTTAAATTGAAACCTTTCCAGGAGCCAAGGAAACCAATGTACGTGGAGATGTGGTGCTGAGGGACAGGGCTCAGTGGTGCCCTGGCAGGGATGGGGCAACTCTTGGACTCCGTGATCTCAAAAGCCTCTTCCAACCCAAGTGTTTTTATGGTTTAAACAGGTCTAATCCTTTACCAGTAGCCTGTTCTACATCGCTGTGGGGATGTGGGACAGCCTGATTCTCACCCTCATTTAAAATTTCTGAATCATTTTTCTCAGGAAGAGCTGGGGATCATGAACAAAGGGGAACTTTTCAGGTAGATCAGCGTCGTGCCTTGTACTTCCCGGCTTCGTTCCTGAAGCTCCTCTTCCATAACCTGCTCCAGCATTTGTTTTACCACAGTCAAAGGACTTTCACTCTTGACGAGATATTTAGACCGTAAGTTTTATTATCTCCAGGTTAACCCGGTTCAGAACCTGATTTGGTGGTGGCTACAGATGGGTATGTGGATGAGAGTAGCGTCAGAATTCCAACGCGGATCTTTTTGTTCGTGGTTTGCAAAAACCGTTACGGAGCAGTGAGACAGAGCACGGAGAGTCCCGGGCATCTTTTGTGGTTCGGGTTGGGTTTTTTTTTCTTCCCTTTGTTGCATTAAAATCCTTGCTGTGGTCTGCTCTGCCGGGATAGTTCCTTCCATATCTCGGACCTGTTGTGAAAGTCAGCTGGTAGTTTCTCCAGGAAGAGTTTCAGGTGCAGCAGTAGGGACACAGGCAGGAAGTTTTTCCCAGAAAAGCAGCTNCGGGGCCGCCCGCGGCTGAGCCGGCTCCAGAACCGGAAGCCGTCTCGCCACAACAGCGCGGGATGGTGCCCCACCTAATTAAGCCTGTTGAAAGGCAGGGCTAATTAGTTGAGGTGGAGCGCCTTGTTAGCACAGCCGATGTTGCTTCCAGGATCCGAGTTGGTTTCCCTGCACGTGGAAGTTTACCAGCCCTCTCGGAGCCAGCCCACATGTCTCAAATGAGATGATGCAGCGCACGGCCCGGCGCAGGTAGATCCTAAGCGGGTCGCTGGGTAATTTCATAATCGTATCCTGATTTTCCTGCGTCTTTCTCACGCTCGTGCGTTCACACACGCGCCGTCCGCCCAGGAAGAAAACACTTCCACTCGCACAATAAAATCTTGCCGTGATCCGGCCTTTCCTTGTTTAACCGGAGGAACAAAACGGCAGCCTGGGCTCCCCACCGTTTGCAGGGAATTGGGATTTCGGTCTCCGGACTCAGCTCTAGGCCTGGGCTGGAGGCTTCTTTCTGCAGCCTATCGATGGTTGTCTCCTTTCCCAGCTGTTGAGCGTGTTGAGTAAAGGTGTGAGGGGGATTCCCTTAACTTAAAAATTCTTAACGACCTTGGTAATCGTGATCTATCTACAGAAATGTGTTCAGGGCTTGTCCTTATTTGCATGTGAAGCATCATCTGAAAAATCATTCTCGGCGTCCTCCTTGCAGCTCTCCCCTTTAGGTGCACGCTCAGTCCTTTGTTACACCCCGTGTAGGAGAGGTGCTCTCTCGCGTCGGGTTTTTCCTCCCATCTTGTGACTGAGGCAGGAATCCTCCAGGGCAACAAGGAATCGAGCCGGGTCAGTGAAAGGATAACGTGCCAAACCGTGCGTTTGCTCCCCGAGGTGAAGTTGGAACTGAACGATCTTTCCCGTTCGTTTCGACAGACCGAGATTAGATTCTGCCCCTCTTGCCATTTCTGCTTCTCCCTCTCCGTGGACTGAGGAATTCCTACTATGCAGGCAAATCCCGTTCCCAGATTCCCCCGTGATATCGCTGCTAAGTGACATCTGACAAGATGCTTCCTGCATTTTGTTACTTCCATTTGGCACCATAAAAGCCCTGTCACTTCTCCGGCTGATTTGTGGCCGCCACGCCGTATTGTTCCCTCCCTGTGGCTGCCGTGGGCGGGAAGGACACGGCGGGAACGGGGACTGCTTTGTGGTAGAACCCTCCGGTCCACCTGGGGAGACCGCATCTCCAGTCTAAATCCCTCTGCAGTAACTTCTCCAGTTTTCCTCACTCGTTAGCATTTCAGATGAAACCTTTAGGCTTATCTTCAGATCTGAAATTACCTCTCTGGGAAGCTTCCCTCAGCCACCTTCAGGTGTTCTTGGTGTTTACGCCTCGTTTTTTGCACCTGATTGTCATGCAGAAGGTGCAGTGTTAACTCTGCTGTGGGGATCTTGGTCTTTCATCTTTATCCTGGAGCATTTGGAAAGGTGAGGTGTTCACAGCACACGTGTGTGTACCTGACACATGGAAACCCACAGCGTCAAGGTGAAGTTTCATTGAGGACCCTGCCTCTTTATTAGCTACTCCTTTCCAAGTAGGTATCCAATGCTCCATCTCAGTTGAAGAGAGATGTTAGTAGCATTTATTCTGTGGGAATGAAGATTCATTGAACTTGATGATCTCCAGAGGTCCCTCCCAACCCCTACCATTTTGTGATTCCTGCTGAACCAGCTTCTGCACTCGGGTCCTTCTCTCCGAGCCGCATTCATAGAATCACAGAATGTAAAAGGTTGGATGGGACCTCTGGAGATCATCAAGCCCAACCGCCCTGCCAGAGCAGGATCACCCAGGGCAGGCCACACAGCAACAGATCCAGGGGGGGTTGGAAAGTCTCCAGAGAAGGAGACTCCATCACCTCTCTGGGCAGCCTGGGCCAGGCTCCGTCACCCTCACAGCAAAGAAGTTTCTCCTTCTGCTGAGGTGGAACCTCCTGGGTTCCAGCTTGTATCCATCATTCCTTGTCCTATCCCAGGGCACCACTGAGAAGAGCCTGGCCCCTTCCACTTGACCTCTGCCCTGCGGAGATTGGGAAACATGAATCAGCTCCCCTCTCAGGCTTCTCGTCTCCAGACTAAACAGCCCCAGTTCTCTCAGCCTTTCCTCACAGGAGAGATGTTAAATGTTCATCATGTTCGTAGCCTCCCCTGGACTCTCTCCAGTATTTCCCTGTCTCTCTTGAATTGGGGAGCCTGAAACTGGATCCAGTATTCCAGAAGTGATCTCCCCAGGGCAGAGTAGAGGGAGAGGAGAACCTCCCTAGATCTGCTGGACACAGTTTGGTAAATCCAGTTCTTTGCAAGGCCGTACTTGAGTAGTGTCCTTTCCCTGTTTTCCTCAATCTTTCTCAGTCTGTTTTTAAGGTGTTTGTAGGGATATCACAGCCTGTCCCGTCGGCAGCTCCTGAAAAATTCCAGCTGTACCCTCCAGCTGATGAATCCTTCACTTCAGAGCTTCAGCTTCAGCTCAGCTGGGCGCTGCACCCCGGACTGAAGTGCTGAGTTGCCTCTTCCACATCATCCTCCTCTCCTAGAAGGAGCCGTGTTCTTGGTACTCTCAATACCTCGCTGCCCAAGCTGGAGGACGCTGGTCGCTGACCTCAGAGGGCTGACTCTGATAAGTTCTACCCCTGGGCACCCGCAGGGATTGCTGCCACGCCGGGCAAAATGGAGACACTTCTCCAGCTCCAGCGATAACAAACCGCAATCACCCGGTGCTGGGCTGGCTGGTGAGCGGCCGCCTAGTGACTGCCAACGGCCGGTGGTCTGGGCAGCGAGTCGCCGGCCCGCGCGGCTCCTCGGTCACCTGGTTCTCATGACCTGGCTGCTGATCCGCCCCAACCAGCCTGCGCGCCGAGCGCCGCTGGGTAGAATCAGGACTTTGGCAGGTTTGTCCAGTTCTGTCTTAATTGGCTTTGTCGGGGCTTGGCTCTCGCTCCGGGCCGACCTCGTGGTGTGAGTTCCCTCGAAATGTTGCGTTTTCGCCTCAAAACGGTGGCCGGGTCTCCGTGACCGACCTCCCGCCGCTCGCTTTGGGGTGGGTTACAGGAATTGGGATCGAAGCGAGGCTGAGGGGGCTGGGCTGCCCGGCACTTGGCTCTACAAAACCTCTCCTGTTTGCTGCCGAGGGCTTCTCTTTACCGCTTGGTCTGAAGACTCCGTCATTGTCATAAGACTCATTTCACCTCACTTCAGCCACCTAAAAATTATAGACCAATCTTAAGCAGTGGCTGCGTTTTAGAAGAGAACTTATTGCGAGCTCGGGGGCAAACCATCCTGTTGTGCAGGAAGATCAGGAACTTCAGCAGAAGGCAACTCGGTGAGCAGGGAGCTTCTGAGCGAGTCCCAAGTGCAAACAAAAAAAAAAAAAAAAAGGAGCAGGTGAAGAGTGGAAAGGACTGGTCACAAGGATGGAAAAGAGTTGCTTGGGTGTGTGGGGTGAAGTTGGGCCGACCCAAAGTTGATGGAACTGTGACTGATGAGGGGACTTCAAGGTGGGGATGGAGCAGGGAAAAAAAAGTTCAGGAAAAAATGTTAACTTATGGGGAAAACAGCCTAGTGACGACTGGTACATGAAAGGCCAAAGTACTCGGTGTCTCTTGTATCTCAGTCTTCACAAAGTCATCACCTAGGCCCTGGTGCCCCCCAGCCTGCTTGGGAAGGAGAGGGATGGAGGGAATGAGGGAGCAGCAGGGTAGGGGCAACCTAGAGGAGAGGGATGTAATCAAGTCCATGGCATTGGACAGGATCGCAGCTGGAAAATCTGGCTGGATGTGATTGTAAGGTGGATGTGTGTCCTTGATGAAAAACAGTGGTGCTTGGGAAGGTCTGTGACAGCAGGGAAATGGTCCATCTTTGAGGAAGGCGAAGAAGGAAGGGACTTTATCAGGGAGCGTAATGATAGGACGAGGGTAATGGTTTCAAACTGGAAGAGGGGAGATTTAGATGAGATATAAGGAAGAAGTTCTTCATTCTGAGGGTGGTGAGACCCTGGCCCAGGTTGCCCAGGGAAGCTGTGGATGCTCCATCCCTGGAAGTGTCCAAGACCAGGTAGGACGGGGCTTTGAGCAACCTGCTCTAGTGGGAGGTGTCCCTGCCCGTGGCAGAGGGGTTAGAACTCGATGATCTTTGTGGTCCCTTCCAACCCAAACCATTCTATGATTCTATGACGTAGGAAACTATAAACTACTCAGATTCTTCTCAGTCACCAGAGAGGCCACGGAGGGTCTCCACTGGAGTCTGTTTCAAAACATGCGAAGGGCCAGAAAATAAATCAGGAAGGGCAGACACCAGTTTTCCAAGGGCCAGTGGTGCTTGAAAGTCCCAACCTCCTTCCACAAGGGCTAGAGGGATGGGCTGGCTGTGGGGACATGGAGGGCCATGGGTGGGTGTCCCTGCTGCAATGAGCATTTTAACACCAGACCCCACGTGGAAGCTGAAGCAGCTTTGGATGAGCAGATGGACCGTTGACAGGGTTGGATCTTGCTAGACCACCAGGGTGGTGATGAAGGCCGGGTGTCCAGTTGGTGGCCCAGATAAGCCCGGGATGCCGTTGGCTTCTAGGCTGCGAGCTCACGGTGCCAGCTCCTGTCCACCTCCAAGCCCTTTTCCACAGGGCTCTCTCCATCCCTCCAGCCCCAGCCTGGGCTGATCCCGGGGGTTGCCCCGACCCAGGAGCAGGACCTTGCGCTCGGCCTTGTTGACCCTCATGAGGTTCACACGGACCCACCTCTCAAGCTTGTCTAGGTACGTCTGAATGATGTCGGGGATTAGCTGGGGATAGTCCTGCTGTGGATGGGAGGCTGGAGCAGATGACCTCTGGAAGTCCCTTCCAGGCAGTTTCTGTGACTGGGGTAGAGAGGTGCCTTCTGGAGCTAACAGAGAAGGCCGGGCAACTCCAGAGGGTGATTCAGCCCATCACGCTGAGAATAGAGCAGGATCACCCTGCGGAGGTCCCAGCCACTTTCCACTGACTGCGTGGGGAGCTTAGATGATTAACTTTTAGGTGCCTAAAGATAGCTCCGATGAGGCTCTCCCCCCGCCCCCCCAAACCCCGGTGACATTTCTGCGGGCTAATATTACTGCTTCTCGGCCTTGCTCAGATTTCATCGCAGCTGGCTCAGCGGTCGCGTTGCCTGTTGACTCAGAAACATCACCACTACTATGGCACTCGAGTGACGAGCGGCCGTCTCCGGCGCTCGGCGTCGCGGCCGAGTCACAGCGCCGGCGTTCCTGCCGTCACGGGAAGCCTCCGCTTCGGCGCTTCAAGGAGCTGCGGCTTCTCCCTTCTCGGGCCGGTGGCGGCACAGGGGGATGCTGGAGAGGGTTGGGTTTGCGTCGTTCCCCGCGGGAGGTTTTTCTTTTTCCCTTTTCATGTTCCTTTCCCCGGTCCCCGTGACCTCCGCGTGGCGAGGCGCCTCCGCTCGCTCCCCGATTGAAGCTGGACGCGTCCCCGACGCGTTCTCGGCGGGTGCCGGTTTAGTCACCGCCTTGGCGGCCTCAGCAATTTCGGAGCCGTTTTTCTAGGGGTTGAGTTTTCCCAGCAGCTTTTCTGGGCGGCTGAAATGATGTGGCCCAGAAAGGACCTGCCTTTCATTAGGGAACTTCTAATGCCAGGCTCTTCAGCGGTGTAACAGAAGAGTTCGTTTCTTCTGCTCTTTGTTGTTTTGAAAAAAAAAACCAACAAACCGACAAAAAACAAACCAACCAAACCCAACAAAAAGAAAAATGCCCCCTCAGATCTCGGCCTGATTTCACCTGAGGTTGCAGCACACGTCAGACACTTGCACCAACCCTTTCAGTCTCACAGGCGTTGTTTCTGGCAGCAGCATCTCCCTCATTTCCTGGCTTTTTTTTCCAATTAGCAGTAAAAAGCTTTCGCTTCGTTTCTTTTTTCATTTTTTTTTTTTGGTCTCTTATCTTCCCCTATCATCTCTGAATACAGGCTCCATTGTTTCGAACGCTTTTGAACCCGGGTGAAGAGTTTTGTCCGCGTCCCCTCCCCCGGTCCCACCTCCTCGGTGAACCTGTGGCAGTGGCTTTGCCAGGTGGTCCCAACGTCTCTCTTTGAAGGGGTTTCTCTACCCTGGCCTTTCTCACCACGTCTCATTTATTAGAGATAAATCCTCTTTTGTAAAATAGCTTTTGGGTGAAAGCATTACTTTGAGACGCTCCACTCTCCGTCCATTTGCACGTGGTGCCCGTGCCCGCGTCATCCGCAGCCTGCCCGCCTCCGGCTCAGCTCCGGCACCCGCTGGCCTGCCTCCACGGCTTTCCCAGTTCCCAGCACGGCCGCGTCGTGAGCCCTTCACCCCGACTCCCACCTCCCTCGCACGCCGGGGGGAGGCTGCGGGATAGCTGCAGGTGTGAGAAATGTGAGAGGGGACAGCTGGAGTTACTGGTCAAACTGGAGTCCCAAAAATACGGTCGGGACGGGGCGGGGAGAAGGGCAGGATCGTCCATTTGTTCGGGATGTTGCTCAAGAGCGCGCTGGCTCCACCTGTTCCACAGGTGCCGGGGCTTTGTGCCTTTCTTAGCACATCTGCACTTATCTTTGCAAAAGATATAATTAGTTTCGTGGCATCCAACGAAGTGCCGGGGAGGAGGGGAAGCGCGGCCAAACGGCTCCGGCGTTCCCATGATTGGAGAGGGCTCTGTAATCCCAGCTCCTCCGTCCAGCGGAGCGTCGAGCGCCCAAATGTCCAGAAGCCACCACGAGGGAAGGCGGCCGTGCCATGCACTGGCGGCCGGGCCGGCACGTGTGGCCCTGGGTGGGTCTGCTGGGTGCGTCTTTTGCTTTTGAATAATCCCTTCTTTTAGGGACGTGTCCTAAAAGAGTTGGGAATCGGGTCTGTAGAAGATTGGAAAGCGCAGAGGGCATCAGTAGAAGAAACCTGTAATTATGGGATACGGGAGTTTTTTTGCGAGGCTTGCAGTTCATAAGACGGTGCCGTCAGGCTCGGGCATTTTCCTTGCAGGTTTCCGATGAATCACCGTTGTTGTGCCCTTTGCCTTTCACTCGGCTTCCCGTGAATTTTCAAACCCATCTACGGTGCGATTTTCTCGGCGGCGTCCGTGGGACGGGTTAGAACAATGGTTTCATCGAAGGAAAGAGCTCCCGGCTCGCTGGGAGTCGCGAGCGCGCTAACAGGACGCGGGCAGCAAAGAAACCGTTTGGTGTCGGTTCTTCGCTCGGCATTGTCAAGGATAAAAGCGTGAAGCCGTCCGCACGATCCGTCGGCCACCACAGACAGGAGGGAAGGCAGAGGGTGCAGGGCTGACGGCCCACACAGGTCCCTGGCCGATCAAGTCTGGGCATGTCGCCGGTTGATAAACCTGTTTGACTGAGCGTGCTCCACGCTCCCGGGTTCCAGAGCGATGCTCGACACCGGCTAGTCGTTAATTAGTGCGGGGCGTAGAACGAATCGCGCCTTCAGAAGTTAACTCAGCCGGAGTCCTTCGCTGAAGGGAACGAGAGGGAGCACCTCTAGTGGTCTGGATCTGTGTGATTTGTCGAAGCCGTGACCACATGAGTACCTTGGGAAATCACACAGGCCCTCATTCCTTTTTTATCTCCTTTTTCTCCTTCTCTCTATCTCTCCATCTCTCTTTTTCCTTTTCCTTCTCTCCATCTCTCCATCTCTCTTTTTCCTTCTCCTTCTCTCTGTCTCTCCATCTCTCCTTTTCCTTCTCCATTTCTCTCTCTCCATCTTTCTTTCTCTCCATCTCTCCTCTTCCTTCTCCTTCTCTCCATCTCTCTTTTCCCTTCTCCTTCTCTCTGTCTGTCTCTCCTTCTCTCCTTCTCTCTTCCTTCTTTCTCCTTCCTCTTCTCCTTCCTCCTTTGCCTTTTCCTTCACCACTTTCTTTCTCTTTCTCATTCCTCCTTTTTCCTTCTCCTCCTTTCTTTTTCTCTCCTCTAACCTGCCTCAGGACTTCCAATCAGACAGGCCTCAGCTGAAGCACCGCTGAGTTTTGTTGGTGGATCGGTCTGTGGATCAGACGGCACGTGAGCACCCTACAGGGGGGGCTTCCACCAGCTCGCCTAGATAAAAGTTTTTAGGCGTTAGTAGTCAAGGACTGAGAGATGTAAATGAAGCCCTCAGTAAACATGAATAATATCTATAATGCTCACAAAAATAATCATCTGTCATTCACCTGATTCACTAGAGGACCTCCCTGCTCTTCTTAATCGTTTCTGTCATCTAGAATAATGACAGCCATTATGCCAATCTCTAATAAATAGAGTATGTTACCTAATTAAAAATGGCTTGTCTTAAAGTCCTCTGATGAATTCTAAGCGATAAAGACTCATCATGTGTATTCTTAAGACTTTGCAGAAGTGTCCATATCTGAACACGTTTTATGGTGGCTTTCTTTTGACTTTGTAGATTATTTTAACTACCTGCAGTTAAGCAAAATATTCAGATGTGCCTAAAACCTCTGGGAGAGGGGTTGTCTCCTATGGATTCGCGCCGAGAACTGTACGCGCTTTAACATCACGCCCTCGATGGTCTTTTCCCGTTCGGAGCCTGGGAGCCGCTCTCAGACATTGCCTAAAGCAGAGCGTTGGGAGCCTGCCCCAGGATAAACATTTACATCTTCCCCCTACAAGGACGTGAGGACGTCCAAAGCCCAGCTCACCGAAGAGCTGCAGGGGAGCTCGGTTCACCAAATCCCCTCGCTCTTGGCCGTTTGTCTCCCTGTCACTCGGCGGGAGTTAGGCAGCGTTTTCTTCGGCGGTGCTTAGATTTTAATCTTTGGGTTCTTAGGAGCCTTTGCCTGCTTCGGGTTTTCGTTGAGTTTTATCAGTTCGTGAAACATCCGGGGAGCGTTGCGGCGCCTGCCCCTTGCCACGTTGTGCGTACCGGGTTTGGGAACAGCTCCAGCATTAAAACCTTTCCAAGGCCAAAGCGAGCAAGCGCTCGGGTGAATTTTTATTTTAAATGAGCAGGCTCGATCCCGACTCCAAGTTGTTAAAATAGACTGGTAACATTTTGGATTAAATCACCCGGAATCACTGGAAAACGGGCACTTTGGTGACCTCAGCAGCCCTCCCTGGAGTCTCGACCGAATCGCTGCTCCGAAGGGCAGGCTGGAGCTGAGCGCTTGTGGGAGGGACGGCCTCCGACGCTCGAGAAGTTCGTAATTATAAATAGCTGCAATTTATTGCAGCCAGGATGCAATTAAAAGTAAAGAACTCAGAAGATGTCTTAGTGGCACTGTAAACAAGTGGCTTGGCACGTGGAATAGACTGCGCTGTGTCAAAGCTGGGACGTCTGCTCTGAGCTCCTCCGCCGTCCTTGCTTCTTAACCTTCGCTGGAAAAGCTTCTCTTTGGATTTTTCAGCCGCCCTCCCTCAAAGAGACTCTCAGAGGGCATTTGAGTCTTAAACTCTACGTGCCAAAGCTTTACGAGCGAAGTTAAGATCCCTTAGAAGTAACTTGCTGTTCTGTGCAGGAATTAAGTTTTTTACCAGTGCAGCCAGTCCATCGCTTGATCTTTGTGAGCTGAGGACAGCCAAGTTTGTCAAGATCTCCCCAAATATTTGCATTCAGCGTTTCTCGCCTGCCAAGTTGGACGATGTCTTCACAAGAGAGTGATGTTAGCCTGGTAGATGGTGGAAAACGCGGTTATTTGGCACCTGCAGCGTTCTTCTGAGCAAAGAGGAGAACTGCAGCCCCTCTCCGACTTTTTCCGCTCGCCTGCTTGGGGATCTGGTGTTTTGGCCACGCTTAAAACTTTTTAGCCTTTACTTTTCCTGCTGGATCAAGCCGTGCTACGACTTGATGTATTTATTTAAAGGGACTAAACGGGCACGGGAGGATCATGAGGGAGAGCTCTGAATGTCAGCGTTTGGGTCCAGTTTCAAAATGTTTCCTGACTGGGTTCATCTGTGTCCGTCAAGGCAAAGCCCCTCTCCTCTCCTGGGCGAGGGTCTCTGCCCCAGCGTCGGGGGGGCGGCCGCCTTTGGGTAACAGGATGAGGACGGCGGGTTTGTGGGTTAGGAGAGGAACCCGGCGGCGCGGCTGGAGCTGCAGATAACGCCGGCCTCGAGCTCCGAGATCTCGAGGGCGAGCGCGCGGGGGCTTGTGAGCGGAGCGTGCAGCTCTGCGCCGGTGCGGAGGTGGGTGCAGACAGGCTTGGTGGGGGAGCATCGGGTAAGAGATTGTCACATTAAGCCCCTTCTCATCTGTCACCCTCCCTAGGCCTTCTGATGGAGTGTGTTATTTGCTCTTACGTTGAACCGCTCCCAGGAAAGAGGATGATCGTAGANTCGGCCGCCAGCGCCCCCGAGTCCTTTTCCGCAGGTCTGCTCTCTATCACCTCTCCTCCAGCCTGGATTGAGGATGATCTCCAAAACCTTTCCGATTTCAAGCATTCAAGAAGAAAAGCCTCAAGGCCACATTCGTTAGTAGCTCTCACCATGAGAAAAAGTCAGTAAATGGGGAAAAAGCATCTAAAACCGGGCTGCTTCGTCACTTCTCTGCTGAGAGATGCGGCACATTCCATCGTTTTACAGAGATGAAAAGGACATCGATGGCAAAAGATACTAAAAAAGCAGCTGTTGCAAAGCACTGGCACGGAGATGAATGGCGTTTCGGGACGTTAGAGCCTTCTCAGTGCCAACGGGAAAATATTCGACACCGTGCTGCTTCTGAAGGCCCGGCCGGTCTGTCCTGTGACGAACTGGCAGCGGAGCAGGTCTCGTGACGAAATGTCACCTCGGCTCCCACCCCAGCGCTGCCGGCATCGAAAGCCGCGAGCGGGCACCGTGTGATATTCGGAAGCTGAAACCAACTCGTTTTGTTAATCAGCTGTTTGTTCTGTCTCGGAAACGATTTCACGGAAGGCGCTAGAAAGTAAAATAAAAAAACCAAGGGAAATGCCGGTTACAATTTGACGGGTAAGGCCTTGGTTATGCAACGCCCCAACGTAAACCGAAACACGATACGGTTGAAGACGCCTCGCGTCGTATTCCAGGAGACCGGAGCCAGCGACGGCAGGACTGCTGCCGTAAGTGACCGCGCGCCTCGGCTCTACCGGGAAGGTTATCGCCGGCTGTGCGGGGAGAAGGTTGAGCGAGGAGTGTTTCTGGCAGAGGGTGTTGCTCTGCTGATGTCAGTGGGACGCTGACGGTGGCTTCAGGGAAAGAACGTGTCGTGTGGCATCTCAACTTCTGTTTACTGTTTGTTTGAATCCCTGTAGCGACGCTAGATACCGCTCGGTGAGAGAATCCCTACGCAGCTTTCTCCTCTGGCTCTTCTTCTTCTTCTCTTTTGTAGGGTTCCTTGGTTCCCCCGCTTCCATTTTAATCGCACTGTCACTTCCAGTGCCCTCCTGTGCCCCGCACGGCCGCCTCTGGGGGAGCAAACGCTGCTGCTGCGGGCGGTGCTGGCACCAAAGGGTCACAGCCTATCGAGGGGGTATCGTGCTCTTGAGTGTCGTGCCCTAGGGAGCTGCTGTTGGCCAGGGCTGGGCCTCTTCTGCTGGGGGATCACTGAGCAGCATGGTACAGTGTGTCAGGAAGAGATGAGCTGCTGCTTCTAGGACTAGGGCTGGAGTCATCCCCATGGACTGGGCACTGGGGAGGCCACCCCTTGAATCCTGGGGTCAGTTTGGGAATTCCCTCGCAGAAGGAGCTGGAGGGGCTGGAGCGTGGCCAGAGAAGGGCAACGGAGCTGGGGAAGGGTCTGGAGCAGGAGTGTGGGGAGGAGCGGCTGAGGGAGCTGGGCTTGTTCAGCCTGGAGCAAAGGAGGCTCAGGGGAGACCTTCTGGCTCTCCACAACTCCCTGACATTCAGGAGCTTGGAGCCAGGGAGGGTCGGGCTCTGCTCCCAAGGAACAAGCCCCAGGACAAGAGGAACCACCTCCAGTTGCCCCAGGGGAGGTTGAGGTTGGAGCTGAGGAGCAATTTGTTGCCCTTTGGGGTTGTCCAGGCGTGTGCCAGGCTGCCCAGGGCAGGGCTGGAGTCCCCCTGCTCCCTGCAGGGGTTTCCAAGAGGTGGAGATGTGGTGCTGAGGGATGAGGCTCAGTGGTACCCTGGCAGGGATGGGGCAACAGTCAGACTCCATGAGCTTAAGGTCCCTTCCAACCCAAATGATTCTGTGATTCTCTGTGTTGGGTTCTGCTACAAAGTCTTTCCTGTATCAATATCAAAATGTCCTGCTAATTTAAAAATATTAAGGTGGTACATAGTCATGAATATGAACTATTAAGAAAGTTACAAAATCTACCTTACTCCCTTTTAAAGACCTTTCCCACAGCAGGTCATTACATTCGCAGAAGAGCAGCTGCTAACTGGGTCACTGGTCTCAGACTGGATCAGACTGGATCTCTTAGAAAGTGGGTGAAGAAAGAGTTAAGAAAGAGTTACCGAGTTTCTGAGAAGGGTTGATCAGAGGCTCTCTTCCTTCTGCCAAGGAGGATAGTGTCTTGTCTTCTACTTGACCCATTTCCTGTCACTCGTAGAACTGTGGTATCTCTGACGTACTTGGTGGTGGCCGAGCAAACCGAGCTCAGGCTCCGCAGCCGGTTCAGAAATGAGTGAGGAAGGAGGAGGGCAAGGGAGGGTGGAGAAGTGAAAGACCTGCAGACAGCTGGAGGGACACCCACCGTCACAGCCTCCTTTCACAAGGCTCACCGCCTTCAGAAAATGAGTCGAAGAATTATTTCGATTAGTCAAAACTGAAAGACTCTTGGGAGAATTTAAGAAGAACCACCCGAGGGTGGGGGTGATGGTCTTTCCCTGGGTCCAAAGGCCCAGCTGGAGCTGTGGGAACACCGGTGGAAGGGTGCAGGCTGGCCTTGGTGTCAGAAGAAGCAAGTTCTGAAAGGAAACATTAAAGTCAAGTGTGTTTTGATGAAAACCCGCTTCTTCCAAACTGGCCACTAAAGAGCTTTTGAACAGCAGCAGAACTCACTTTTTTTTTTTTTTTCCCCTTGTAAAATGATGCTTCCCAAGACCCCTTGACTTAGCCCTTTGCTGTATCTTTGCCACTGAAGTGACTTGAGATAATTTAAGTGGCAGTTGTCAAAACATCTGCATTTAAATCATTAATCTGTTGTCCTCTCGAGGTTGTCCTTGTTGAAAAGGCCCAAGGAAGTGATAATTTGCCCGGTTTAAGATCCCTAAACCAGGCTCCAGCCCAAAGGGGTCCCCACTGAGATGGAGCAGGAAAGCACCTCACGCTGCGGGACGCTGGTGGGAAGGGTCATCTTCCACAACTGTCCACGTACACCCTGCTAACAATTCTTAAAAAAAAAAAAAGAATATTCAGAATATAGAAAAGATTCATTGTATTTTCTACCTCCTTTTCTGAAAAATAAAATTTGAAAGTATTTTGGAGCGGCAGCAGCCTCAGAGCAAACCCTCTTGGCTCTTTACTTACGCCCTTCAAGTTTTCTATTTCACATCCTTCTTAATATGTAACATCTTTCCTTGGGGGTTTTTTTTGAGTTTTTTTGTTCCTTTTATCCCACAAAACCCAGACAGCAAAGTTAGAAAATAACCTGGACGCTTCCTTGGCTCTGGGGAGAGTAAAACCTTCAGTGTCTACTTCTTGGCCTCGCTTGATGTGAAGCGATAGAGGCGGCAGCTCCTGCAAACCACCCCCGCCCTGGCCAAGGCTGGAAATCCCCAAAAGGGTTAAATTAGGGTCTAGTGACAGGGTGAGCCTGCTCCTTCTGCTCCGGGAATGCGCCGGCGCCGTGGGCCTGCTTCCCGAGAAGCCTTGGAGCAGGGACCGCGTCGCAGTAACACCGTACGGGTCATTATTTAAATATATCGTCAGCTCCTCTTTAGCTTGTCTGACGAGGTGATTTTTCATTGTTTTTTTTTCCTAAAATCACAATTTAGCCTGCGAATAGTTTTATCCGTGCAAACTTTTTCTATTACAAGGAATTGGAGCCTTTCCGGGTCAACTAATTTACAAGATAAAGTAGTTGATGGGGAATATTCCTGTGAGAAAGGAAAAATACGCTCAAGTTCGGTGTGATTTGGCTCTTCCCACCTGCTTTTTGATCCGTGTCTCACAGAAGCGCACAAGAACGAGATGACTCGCCATGTTTGGAGCTCACAGGGAAAAAAAAAAGAAAACAAACATGAGCTTTCAATACCACAAAGATTGGGATTTACTGAATCTTTACAACGTGTCCGTGCCGAGAGCTCCCCGGGAGTTTATTGCCCAATTACTCCTGGGCAGCGTTGAATTTTGTGCCATGTCACTTGAAGCGTTGGACGTACGGTCTCTGTAGAGTACTTTGGAGCGCCGTTGGCTGGTTTGTGGGTATGGTGACTGAGGAGGAGGAGGAGGGAGGTACCAGCACGAGGCGCAGCTCCTGCGTTCACTGGGGAGGGCAGTGGCATCCACCTCTGCGGGCCATACGTGCTCCGCGGCAGCCCCTTTGGCGAGCGGCAGTCCTGACCTGGTGTCACTGTCACCTGCTCAGCCAGTGCCATTAGAAACACGGGATCATTCGCTTTGACGGATTGATGGGGTGAGCCTATGTCACCGGTGTCAGGAGAAGCTGTTAGATTCACCAGGAGGGTTTATGATTCACTGTATCCGCTGATGTAAACCTTCACTTTGACACCCAGAGCCGCTCAGGAGTGCCTTGTCCTGCTGGCAGGGTCAAGGAGCAGGGCTGACAAGGTTGGGGTGCAGGAGCTGCTGGGGACCAGCGACAGATAGCATTGGAGAGTGGGACCAGCGGGGTGCAGGGCTGGTGGAGTTGTGGGTCAAAGCTGGTGAGGAAAAAGGTCAGCAGAGCTGTGGAGCCAGGAACTGACAGAGAGCAGGGAAGGACAGGTCGGTGTGAGGAGCAGGGGCTGGCAAGGAACAAAGGCAGGTGGAGTTAAGGAGTAGCGGCTGGCAAGGAGCAGGGCTTGATGGAGTTAAAAAGCAGGACCAGGTGGAGCTGAGGAGCAAGGCAGGTGGGATTACGAAGGAGGACTGGCAGGCTAGAGCAGCAGAGCTGGAGGGGTTGAGGAGCAGGGATGGTGAGGAGCGAGACTAGACAGGGTTGAGGAACAGGGGTAGTGGGGAATGGGACCAGAAGGGCTTGGGGAGCAGGAGCAGCCAAAGTTGAGGAGCAGGCAGGGATGGGGAGCAGGGCTGTGGGGACGCAGGGCTGTCGAGCCCTGGGAGCCGGCTCCGTCGGGGCGCAGGAACTCTGCCAGGTGGGGAGCGGGGCTGGCTCAGGACCAGCAACNGCCGCCGCCGCGCCAGCCCGACTACATGTCCGTCTGCCTCTTCGCAGAGGAGCCCTACCAGAAACTGGCCATGGAGACGCTGGAGGAGCTCGACTGGTGCCTGGATCAGCTGGAGACCATCCAGACCTATCGCTCCGTCAGCGAGATGGCATCGAACAAGGTGAGCCGAGCGGCGGGGGGGATGCGGAGCCTCGGGATGCGGGGCACGGCAGCCTCCTGCCCGGCCCGTCTGTGCGGGAGAGCAACTCCCAAGTTAGTCCCGGAGAAAGGTGCGGGTTCTCCCCGCAGAGATCCGGCGTGGGGAGAGCGATCCTTGATCCTTCCCGCCGGGCTCGTTTCAGAGAAGTACAAGAGATTTCAGTTTACGCCGGTCCTTCGGAACCGATATTACCAGAAACGGTGTGAAACAAAAACAAAACCCAAACCAACGACAACAAAAAGCCGCCCGCGTTTAACAAATTATCACTTCAAAAGTCAATTATCTTCATTGTTGCCTGTCCGTAATAACGGCGAACTCTAAACATTGTGGTACGACATTTTATTGCTGTTTTGTCTTTGGGTTAAGCGTTTAATTTGGTTTTTAATGTGGTGGGCTGGCTCGGCACCACTTGCCAGCACATGACGAGGGTGCGAAATCAAGAGATTACGCCTCGGGAATGAGCTCCGAGAGGAGCTGCTCGCCCGCCTCCCGGGATCTTCTTTTCTTTTTATTTCAGTTTAAGTTTTTAATGCGCCGTGAGCGAAAGGGCAGTTTTGAGAGTTGCTGGTTTTTTTTTTTCTGCGAGGACTAAGGTGCTAAAATAAAGTAAGAAAAGTACGTTGTGCTGAAAGTCAAGAGGAGGAGGGAGAGCAGAGCCCCAGGAGTGTGCTGAGAAGCAGCAGCGAGAAGAGCAAGGTCTGGACGCCTTAGTGGAACTTTGGGAAGCTGCTGAACCCTCCCTCCCTCCCTCCCTCGTGCTGGAGCCGGGCTCCTCAGCCCAACTGCAGCATCACCCACGAATTTCGCTTCAGCATCTCCCGGAGTCAGCCCTTAATTCGCCGGGGTGGCTGCTGCGGGATGGGAGACGCTCCCTGCCCCGGGGCCGGGGCCGCCTCCCCGCTCAGATCCCGGCCGCTGCCCCGGGCACCGCTCCGCTGCCAGCAGAGCCTTCACACCTCCGGGCCAGGCTCTGCCTCTTCCCCACCCCCGTGCCTGGGGTTTTTCCAGCGTAATTTCTGCATCCAGGCTTTTTGCTGCAGCCTTCCCAGCCGTGCGTTGTCCGGCGGAGCGGGTCAGGCAGTGCCAGCCTGAGCTCGCTCCGGTTTTGGGGCGAGGGCTGTGTCCGCCACCTCCCTGCCTCCCACCGGTTGCCCTGCTTAAACCCACTTCTGAGTCGCATTGCACCAGCCCGATGTTGTTGTTTAATTTTTTTTTTCCTAATTGGAAATTAATGAAATCAGAAATGCCGAATCCCAAACCGATTTTACGGAAAAAGGGGAGCAAAGCAAACCTGTGTTATTTCAGCTGCCTCCCCTGCTAGTGGTTACCGCGACGTGCAGGGGCAAAGGAAGCAATAAAAGTTTTATAGGCTGAGCTTTCAAGAAAGGAATTTTTTTTATTATTATTATTTTTTTTTTTTTAGTCTGTGTTGAGGGAAGCCTGAGGTGAAAGTTGAGAAAGGTTTAGGCTGCAGAGGAAGCTGCGCCTCCAGTGTGGACACTGACGCCCTTCGTTTTAGGTGATTTTTTTTTTATTTTTTTTTTTTATTTTTTGCTTTTGCCGAGTGCCAAATCTGGACTCACAAAGGTGAAAGAATAACTGAGTTACTTATTGTAATAATTAAAAGTTGCGATCCCTCTGCGTGCAGATGGCTTACAGCTGGGTCGAGCAAAAGGTTCCCAAAACTTTGTTCTTTCATAACCAGTTTCTGAAACGTCTGCTTTTTCCTTTTCGGTCAACTTCCAGTATCGCTTTCGTCGGTGAAAGAAAAGCGTAAAACGGCCTCGCACCTCGCTTTCCTTTCCTCCTCGGCGGCGAATATTGACCCAAATTAGTTTGGGGGTTTGCGGCTTGCAGGTTTCGGTGGCAGACGTGCAATCTGCCGGGCGATCTCGCAGCGCGAGCGAGAAGCCGTTGGGTCGCAAACGCGCGTCTTCGGGAGGAGGCTCCGACGGTCCTGAGTCGATTCGGGTTTTTCGCCCGGTGTCCCGCTTGCTTTGGGCCAAAGGCGTTCGAATTTGTCACCGGTAAAGAGCAAAACAGTCGGAGATGTTTTGAAAACAGGATGCTGGGGGCTCCACGTTATTAAAGAAAAACGGAAAGAGAAAACAGTAGAGATAGGAAGAAAGCAAATAGACTCAGCGTGCTCCCGAGTGCAAGAGCAGTATAAACAGTGACCTATCTTCCTGACCTCCGCTCTCGCCGAGTTCCTGGCCCCGCGCCACCCGAGCCAAACTACGTCATTTGAGACTGATAGTAGGCATGGCACAGCTGTTGCAAGTGTGACTCGAATTTCCTGTCTCCTTCCTGACAGACGTAGTTTAGAAAATCCAGAGTTGCAACAACAGCGGGGCAGAGAGAGAGAGAAAGAGAGAGGGGGAGAGAGGGAGGATCGCGGCGCCTACGTGTTCGCGGGGGGATTCTCAGAAGCCCTGCGCCAGAAAGGAATTGCTGGGGGGGGAAGCGCCATGCGGGACGGCATCCTGGCTGTAAGCTGATGGTTTTCGGAAAACATCAGTTAAAACGTGTGCGTATACTTATTTTTTTTTTTGGTAAGATGCGAGTTAATTACAGGAATAAGTGAGGAAATGAGCAGCTCATCTGGCTGCGAGCTAACGAGCCGGATCGCGCTGACATCAGCGCGAGCCAAGGGAGCGCCGCCGCTCGCGCAGTGGGACCTCGCGGCCCTGCGAGCGGGGAGCCGAAGGAAAACTGGCAGAGAGGGGAACTCTGTTCCCCGGGGTGCTGTCGTCGATGTCCGTGAGTCCTGACGCATTCCCAGTCCCTGATCCGCCAACCGGCCCCGATCCCTCGCTGCTCCAGCTGCGAGCTTCTGCTGCAGAACAAGCGTGCGCAGTGCCCTTAACTTCCTAAATTAAATTAACTACCAGCAAAACGACCCGGCTGCAGAAAATGCAGTCGGGGTGAAGGGAATTTATTTTCCTTAGCTTCCGCTAACCTTTTGCTGTGGCTCCGCAGAGAAACAGAATTCCCCGTAAAGTTCCGCGGACACTCGGTGCGGCTTGTAGAAGCAGACCCCTCTTATTGATGATATCATAACCGTGTTATTGTATTTTTTTCTTGCATTTATCCCCCAGTTCGGCTCCCAGCTCAGGCAACTGCTGCTTCTCAGAAGGATTTGTGAGTCATGGGCCTGCTGATGAAAAGGGGGTATTTCCTCTCTTGGTGGCCAGCCTGTGATGCGGCATTTGGCAGCCATCCACAGATGGAAGCGCAGGACCTAACAGCATTTGGGATCTGGGGGAGGACATGCTCAGGGCATCCCCCCCATCATAAAAAGGAGCGAGTATTTTTCCCAGATGAATTGATACTGGTCTTGGCCTGCTCCAAGATTTTTTTGTAGGGCAACCCTCACAGAAATGAGGGATGGAGAAAATTTTTCCAGAGCTGCCTGCTTGTCCGTGCAGGGTATGGCCCAGATCACACATAAAATGGGTATATCCCAGTGGACCTAAGCAGCACCTTTCCATCTCCTTAAATTTGACCGGTCTCATTTAGAGCCTTTTTGCAATCCATCGAGTAAGTAAATGGACAGCTAATGTCATCTGTGCTCTGTGGGGACGCTCCGAGCAGACAGAAGCGTTGTCATCACGGTGCCCACCTTGCGCTCTCCCAACTTTCAAGACCCGCTTCTCTCCCCAGGCTGTTCCCTGAGGGACCTTTTCCCTGCCAGCGCCACCCGTGCAGCTACAAACTCTGCGGAGTAAATCCTTAAACTCTCTTATTTTAACTCTTCAGGACATCCCCGTTAACTCCCAAGTGCCGAACAGCCCAACTCCAGTCTTGCCACCCGAGGCCGTTTGCAGCCGGCGGCTCGGGCCAGCGGCACGTCGGGACTCCGCGCTCCTATCTCGGTTGCTGACGAGCCAGAAGCCGCTAAGATAAACACGACTGCTTTTTCATTTTGCACGTATTTCAAAGGGCATTTCGGTCCGAAAAGAGGAGCGAGGCCGCACCTAACTTTCGGGAGACAGCGGCTAAATAAACATCTGGACACTAACGTAAACTGCTGAGGTCGGCGGCGGAGGTCGAGCCGGGGGCGTGGGGCCAAGTGCCAGCGGCGTATGTGCCGGGCTGCACAGCCCTCCCTGCTCGCTCCCGCCTCCCACCGGCCTGGCAGCCCCCGAATCTTGTCCTCTTCCTACGTGATGTTTCCCTTAAGCGGTGCCGAGGAGGCTGTTTAGTCTTTTCTCTTGCTTTTTGCCGTAACTTCCTTTGTTTAACGCGCTTTAAAACAGCCGAGCGCCGCACAAAGAGAGGCTTGTTCGCCAGTGCGGCAGCCAGCGGAACAAAGAGACTTCCACGTCTCCTGTTTTTACAAGCCGGGATGAATCACCGAGCTCCGCACGCCGGTATTCCCCTCGCCCGCCGACTCGCCTGACGGAAACCGGGGGGGGGGTATCTGGGAGCGAGCGCCGGAGCGGCCCCTGGCACCGCTCCACGGCCGTCCCTGCAGAGCCGGTCCCCGCAGAGCCCTCGCGCACATCGCGGCGGGTTTGACGTCGACGCTTAACCGTTCCTTAGACCTCCGGCCGCCGCTGGCTGCGGAGCGGGACGCTAGAGGATCGTTATGCTCCGTGAGAACTGCGGTAGGAGCTGTTTCTATCTGAGGTCGGGAATATTCACCTCCCATCTTTCTTTTTATCTGATGGCTTTTCCTGCGTCTCGAGGATGTCTTTACGCTAGAGGACAGGGCGCCGTGTTTCTGAGGGCACGATGCGGGAGCCGGGTTTTTTAACAGAAACGTTTGGGAGCGGTGAGCGTGAGGTTCCAGTGAAGCTTGCTTGGGTGAGGAGGAGGATGGTGGCTCTGCCTCAGGCTGGGAAACCCCCCCCACCCCGAGCTCCTCGTGGACGTTCAAGGCTTGGGGAACTGGGTCCCAGTCAACTCCTGCGTGTCCGTTCTCATCACTGCCATAACTAGACTTTTAGGGTAGCTGTCTCTGTATCCACCCTATTCCTCCTCCCTGGCTCTTTGGCCTCTCAAATCATTCTGATTACATCAAACCTGCCACGAGAGCCAGGTGGAATAGTGGGGCCGTACGTGGGCTTATTTAAGCGAGTTAATATTCTGGTCTTGCGAGCCCTCTGGGCTGTCCGTTTCCAGCTCTCTTAGTTAAAGCGATTCAAATGTTTCAGAAATGAAATATTGCAAAGCTGCATCGGTGCCGTATCGGGAGCCGGTGCCACCGTTGGAGATGCTCTCCTCGAGCCCAGCGACGGCGAGTGGCGGGTGCTTTCTCATCCTCTGGGACTGGGAAAAAGGTGGGAAAAGCCCACGCGAGGGGGATCCCATGGCCACAGCCCGTACGTGCGCATCCAGGGAGCCGCAGCAGAGATGAAGACTTTGGGATCTGAATTTTAGTTCAAATCCGCCTTCCTGGGGAGCTGCCGTCCTCCAGAGGGCACGAGGGTGCCCAGGACCTTCTAATGTGTCCTTTAAACGTTGCCGCTTGTAGTAGGATGCGATGGGTTTTAAAGTTCTGCATTCTCAGACTTTTACGTTAGAACGCACGAGGGTGGGGCTTAAATAAATAATAGCTCAAAGGCAGGTTCAAAATGAATCATGATTTGAGGGCAGGACTCGAGAGTGACTAACTGTTCAGAGCGGTGACCTCGCGGGAAGCGAAGCGAGGATACTGGAGCTGCCTGACATCTCAGAGGAGCAGCATCGCTTAGGCTGAGGCTGAGCTACGAAGGCTTTCCAAGGAGGATTTAATCCCCAGAGCGCTCCTAATCCTGACGCTGAGTTTGGGAACCGGGCCGGTTTCCACAGCTTGACTCCCAACTCCTCGTTTTCCAGCCGGTTGCGGAGCGGCCGCTTTCAGCGGGGCGGCTGGCCATCCAAATATTTGCACTAAGTGCAATTTAACCGGGAGAGGGTTGGGTTCCCAAAGCCAGAGCGTGTTCTGGAGGTGTCGCTGTTGGGAGGCTCATCCGTCAGAGCTCTTCGAGGGAGAGGTTCTGCTGCTGCAAGCCCTTGCTCGGGGTTCAAAGCAAAGCAAGGAGCAGCTCCTCACCTTGCTGCTGGCTTCGCCCAGCTGGGCAAACGCTCTGTAAAAAAAAAAAACCAAAAACAGCCCTATTCTGCAAATCATTTGCCTATCTCTATGTGAGAAGGATTTTTCATTTCAATATATTTACATTAATTAGTGCCTTCCGGATGGTTGTGATGCTCGCATTAGGCTCATTTTCATTTTGGCAGGACCAACTACCCTGTTTTTTTTTTGGGGGGGGGCGGGGATACTGTGTTGTGGAGCTGCGCTGACTTCTCCCCAGGACTTCCTCTTTATCCTGGGTTTTCTGAAGCAAAAAGACTTCTGTCGATTAGAAGTTGCCAGAGTTTTTCTCATCGTGGGCACCTTGGAAAAGTCATCTCGGGGCACACAGTTGCTTGAGTTTTCCGAAGCCTGTTCTCCTACTCAGGTAAAAACCCCAGCTGGATTTGCCTAAATGATGACTGCGGAGCCTGACTCAAATTTAAATGAAATTTAAATTGCTGCTTCGTACGGTTAACAAAATCCCGTATTTAATTGCATCGCTCTCTTGTTAAACGACAAATGCTCTTTGCTCCCAGTTGGATGATTTATTTATTTTTATTTTTTTTAACTGAAGATCGAGAATAGAATCCAGGCGTCTTTCTTCCCAAAGTCCAGCATCTCCTTAGGGTTCCTGCCAGGAGCAGGGACGCCTCTGCCTGCACCCTGCCTGCTCCCTGCCTGCCCTGGCAGGGCCGGGGCGAGCGGCTGGGGAGGCTCTTTGGTTTGCGGCCTCTCTTTACGTAGTCGGTCGGCTTCCTTTGGCACCCGGCGGTGTGGTTTGCATGGGTGTGACTGACAGCAAGATTTTGGTCTGAGATCTGCAGCCTCCTGGAGCTCTATCTGCTCTGGAGGCCGCAGATGTTGTCAGCTGCAGCAGGTCTTTCTTTTAATCAACTTTTGCTGTCAACAAACAAGCTGCTGTAGGTTTTAATTTTGCTGTTGCTTCCTCGCCTTCAGCTGGGGCTGGTACTCGTCAGCTCTTCATCTTGAGTTCCCTTTTGCAGGTAACGTGACAACCATTTTTCCACCTGGGAAAAACTGGATCAATATGATTTTGCAGAACGAGTGGATTTTGCTTGTTTCAGATTTTATTGACTCGCCTCTCGTTCGAGTGCAGAATAAAAGCGGCGCAGGGGTGGTGTAAACGCTCACCCCGCTGCGCTGCAAAAGGGGATGCTGCTCTTGGGAGTTACCCCTTTGCCTGTAACGCTCCGTTTGTTTGCTCCTTCCTCTTTACAGAGTCATTTTTTTAACGTTCTAAAATGCACCTTGCAGAGAGACAGGGACCTACTGGACAGAGGCCAACGGAGGCTACGAGGATGATGAAGGGACTAGAAGGTCTCTCCTGTGAAGAGCGACTGAGTGAACTGCGGCTGTTTAGCCTTTAAAGGAGACAGCTGAGAGGGGATCTGATTCATGTTGAGAAATCTCTGAGGGGTGGGGGTCAGGAGGAAGGGGACAATGGCTTTTCAACGGTGCCCAGCAATAGAACACGAAATAGTGGGGTGAAGTTAGAACATAGGAAGTTCCACCTCAACAGGAGGAGAAACTTCTTTGCTGTGAGGGTGACAGAGCCTGGAACAGGCTGCCCAGAGAGGTGGTGGAGTCTCCTGCTCTGGAGACTTTCCACCCCCTCTGGATCTGTCAATGTGTGGCCTGCCCTGGGTGACCCTGCTCTGGCAGGGGGGTTGGACTCGATCTCCAGAGGTCCCTTCCAACCCCTGACATTCTGGGATTCTATGGAGAGCGAGTGAGATTCCCAGAGGATCACCGCTGTGTGCAGTTGGTGCTTCCTGGTGAGGAAACCCATCCAAAATCTTCAGCAGCTGACATGTAGACTCCAGATCCAGCTGCATGTCTTAACTGGCTAGGAGAGACCAATTGTTACGTAGAGGGAGAGCTTTTTGGGTGAAGCAGAAACCAACCTGAGCCTCTTCCGAGAGAACCCAAAGTCGAAGCTGCAGACCGGGCCGTACGCCGCTGCCGCCGTTTTCCCACCCGAGTTGCCACACGAGGTGTGCTTTGTCACACCAGGCAGCGTGAGACCTTCCAACCCTCCCGGTCCTGCGATTCCCTATCAACCCAAACAACCGTCAATCTGACTCAAGGGCCGTTGGGTACCGAAGACGACGGTGTTGGGCACACCGAGCCTCGAATTCCTCGGCAGTAGATACCCCGACCGAGCTGGTGGGAAGCAGGTTTGGCGCTCCAGGGTACGGCAGGGATTTTCTCCGTGTGCCAACGCAAACTGGGGCGGGCACACCTTACGAACACATGACACATTCATTTTCAGGAAAGTCAGCCGGCTGGTTTCTCGGTGACCTTACCGATTCCACGCTATCGGGGGTGGGAGTCGAGGAGGGGGGGTTTCTTCTGCCTTCCCAGTTCCCAGCGAGCGAGTAACGTGCCCCGAGCTTGCTTGGAAACGAGGAGATTCAGCCGGGGTTTCTAAGGAGTGCTAATTCACAGCGCTTGTCCTCGGGCAGGATCCTAGAGGGAGTTCGTCCTTTCCGGCATTTTAATGCCATTTGCATATTTCGAGTCTCGTTTGTCTGGAAACGAACTGGAAATGTCCTGGCGATAAGACTCCTGCTCCAGGTTCCACTTCACCACTTTTTTAAGCCCGGGCGTTGCGTAAATTCGTCCCACCCTAGGGAGGTTCTGCCGCTTTCAGAAATGCTGCAGCTTTTACGGGTAAAATCTGAATATTGTTCTGTCTACATCAGATAGAAGTTATTGCTTTCATGAGCAGCCACATGCTGATTTATGGCAACGTGCTATTTATTTATCAACATTTACATTGTGGATTGTTAAATTATTCTAATAACATAAGGCCAACAAGTTGGTCATGATGTTGCTCCTTTAAAGTCTTCCTTTGAACATCTCTATAAATCAGCTCTCCTTTGATGTGAAATTGGAGATTTCATAACCGTCTGTTTACTTTTTGGTTTAAAAACCAAGCTGAAGGGAAAACAAAACAAAACAAAAAAATAACCCAAAACAAATACTACTTTGTATCTCATTAAGAATAGTTTCTAGCGCATTAAAAACTATATTGTTTCAGGAAACAAGAACTAAAAGGTTGCAAAAGCATTTGATTTTTTTGATTTATTTTTTTTTTTATTTTTTTTTTTGAAATGACTGATAGTTGACTTTGCAACCGTTCCGCTTCTCTTCAGGCACCGAAATACCTGCAAGCTTTCTCCTTTGGTACTGATTCCTGTGAAATGTGTGCTGCTTTGTTTTGGTTTGTTTTTTTTTACTTTAAACAGCTAAATGCACCTTCCCATCGTCCTGCCTGTGAGAGCTGAAAAAGGGAAATCAATAGAAATCACCAAGTAACAAGGCCAGCTGCAAAGCTGTTTGCCACAGCCCTTTCTGTAAGTGATGTAGCCTCAGGGAAGCGCAAATAAACCACGAGGGTGACTGCTCCTAGAAAGGAAAGGATTTTAACTCTTTTGACTGGCAAACTTTTGAAGAAACGTCAAGGAGGGGGTCCAGGTTTGGTACCTGCTGTGGCCGAGATCGCACCCCGTGAGCCTCGCTCTGCCCGCGCTCCGGCAAAACCCACACGCCGGGATTTTTATCCACCAAAGGGTTTGGAGTCTGTGCGGTGACAGGAATGAGGGATCCCTGGCAGCAAGGGAGAGAGATGCAGGTTTTTACAAATATCCCATCGAGCTTCTCAAACGCAGGTGATGAGATGAATCTTATTTTGCGTTCCCGTGTGGCCTGCCCTGGGTGATCCTGCTCTGGCAGGGGGGTTGGACTCCATGATCTCCAGAGGTCCCTTCCAACCCCTACCAGTCTGGGATTTTCTTTAAGATCCTCAGTAACGCATCGTGAGCGTCACATCCATTCCCTGCGAGCCACCAGGCAAAGCCATTACACATCTGCTGGATGTCGTCTACTCGCATGAGTAATTTCCCTCCTGTGTGTAAATAATTTCCGGCTGGACTCTCGTTCCGGCTCCGTCACACGGGCAGGTGAGTGTCAGCTCTTCCCAGCTCCAGGTGCCGGGCGCCCAGTTATTCCCGAGAGAAGAGCTGTTGAAATGAATGGAGTTAACACCAAGGTTTAATTGCGCCTCCGAACCTGGGGTAATTGACTTGAGCAATTAAGCCGAGAAGGATTAAGCCCCAGCTGCCTTTGCGTGGAAATCAAAGGCGAGAGGAACCCTGGGCCCACAAATCCTTTTGTTCTGAGGATTTCGAGGAGCGGTGGAAGAGCGCGGGATGTCATGTTTTGCGTCAGAAGGGCGGGTCGCCGACAACAGAGTTTATAAACATTTTTACGCGCTGGAGATCTGCACCGAGATTCCTCCATCAAAGTGCAGGGTGGGACTCCGCTCTCCCTGGATTCTCCCGAGGCTTGGAGCCCCACAGCATCTTAGCAGCTCTTTTATCTTGAAATTGCCCTCAGCTCCTGCAAATGACTAAAACTTTTCTAAGCAGCCTCTTTGCATAAGGACTCTTGGCCTCGGGGAACTCCAGCTGGTATAAATCGACTTCAAAGGATTTACATCATCAGCAGATACATCCTCCTGTCTTTATTCTCCCTGTAAAGCCCCGGGAACACCTCTGATGCCGAACTCCAAAGGGGAAGAGGAACAGGAATGACGGCAGGACTATCGCCGGAGCCGGCGTGGGGCTGAAAAGGCCGAGGAGAACTGCGTGTGCCCCTCTGCCTGGCTCTTCCTAACCTTCCTAGGTTAGGAAGGTCTCCTCTTCCACAAAGAGCCAGAAAGGTGGGATTTTCCCCACTGAAGCAGCGGGGCGCTTTCCCCACGTGCGGCTGGATGGGCGCTGCCCCGGACTCCACCCTGGATCGCAGGCGGTGGCCCCGGAGCCAGCACGCTCCGAGCGTGTGTGGGCTTCTGAAGCTGGCAAATCCTCTCATAAATGAGGCCAAATCTTCTTCCTCTGCACGAAAGGCAAAGGAGCTTCGTCGGCAGAGCCTTCTGTTGGGACGGGGCGAAGGACCCGCGGTCGGAGGAGCTGCCGCGGGCTCGGCACCAATGCTGCCGGTCTCCCGTGAGCCCACGGAGGTGCCGGTGGTCACGTCTGTGCGGAGCCGGCGCTCGGCCCCGCGCTGCGGCCGGAGAAGCAGTCAAAGCGAATAGTGTGGAGAAAACGTGAGCGGCGAGGGCACGGTGTGGGCAGCCAGGAGGGGAACTGGGAGTGAACTTTTCCAACGGTAATCAAGGAAATTACCGCACGCACGCACGGCTGGAAAGAAACCGTGGCTCCCTCTACCACAGAAGAGATGAAAAAGGGTCGCTGCTGGTAATCAAAAGAATGATTCAATTTCTGGGAGACTTAATTTGGTTCAGATGACTTCTGCAGTTGCTTCAGAGCGTGGAAAACAGGAAAGCTCCACGTGATGCAATGGCGTTTTCTCACACAACCCTCCAGATGGTTTTAGACCTCTGTGACTTGCTGGGAAGGTCAGCTCAGCTCTGCTGCCATGTGTGTTTGGTTATTCAAAATTTCGGTTAGGGCTTGATGTTATTGACGGTATTGGTGCTCTTCTCATCAGCTGAGCGTGTTGGGTCCTGTGATGGCAGTTTGGGGTAGAGAGAAGGCAGCTCCAAGCCCGTTTTCCTGATTTTATCATAGGATCATTGAATGGTTTGGGTTGGAAGGGATCTTCAAGCTCATTGAGTTCCAACTCCCTTGGGCAGGGACACCTCCCACTGGAGCAGGTTGCTCAGAGCCCCATCCAGCCTGGTCTTGAACACTTCCAGGGATGGAGCATCCCCAGCTTCCCTGGGCAACCTGGGCCAGGGTCTCACCACCCTCAGAGTGAAGAACTTCTTCCTAATTTCTCTCCTCTTCCAGTTTAAAACTGTTACCTCTCATCCAATCGCTACAAGCCCTTGTAAAAAGTCCCTGCCCATCTTTCCTGTAGGCCTCTTGAAGTCCTGGAGGGCCCCCAGAAGGTCTCCACGGAGCCTTCTCTCCTCCAGGCTGAACAAGCCCAGCTCTCTCAGCTTTATTTATTTCTTTTTAAGGGAAAGCCCCCTCGAGTCGGGGTGGGCACCCCCTCCCGTGCACACCCTCGTGCGCGGGCGCCTTCTTACGCGTGCCTCGACTCCCACCTGTCCAGTGAGCTTCTTGGCGCTTCTTTCCTTTGTGAAAGGCACCGAGACGATTATGAATTATGAAAATCGCAGCACCCGTCCGCGTGCCGCTGACGGGCACTATCGTAATCGCCCGGCCGAGGGCCACGCCGCGCTCCCGCGCCCCGGCTCTTCAAAGCAGCGACGCTTCTGTTTGCTTAGCGGCGGAGCAGTTGGTGTTTTCTCATCGGCGGCCGCAATCCGTTTGGTTTACCCTTTGCTGTCAAATCGATTGGTCGAAGGCGGGGAGAGGGGGGGATCTTCGCAGAGCTCTGCACGTGATTCCAGCCGTTGATCCGCGCAGAGGGGCGGCGCCGCGACGCTTCCTCCTCCCCGCGAGCCAACGGCAAAGCGGCGCCGCCTCCGGAGCATCCCGACATCAAGGGAAGCTCAGGAAAAATCCCGGGTACCGAGACGTTGCGAATTCCCGTGCCGAGCTGCGGCGGCGACGGTTGAAAAGTTCCCGTGTCGTTGAGTAAATCCCGGTTTAGGCGCCAGTGCCGTGTGGCTGGTAAAGCGCAATCAACCCCGCGAAGCGCGCGGGCGTTCGCAGAGCGCCGTGGGCGTCTCGGCTGCGTTTGCCCTCCGAGAGTCTTTTTAGCGCTCCTTTTATTCTGTTGATTCGAAGGCTGGAAAAGTGGGCGAGGTTCAGGTCGTTGGAGGGGATGAAGAGGATGGATTTCTGCTTAAAGATCAGAGAGGAGAATCCCAAGGTCTTTTATCTGGCCTCATCTCTGCTACAGATGGCTCGGGGTGACCTTGGGGAGGCCGTTTAATTTGTGCCTCTGTGGAGAGGCAGCAGCTCCCTTTCTATGCTGGGAAGCCAATTGTGAGGTGAAGGCTTTTTATTTTTTTTTTTGAGATGTTTGTCCACCCCTTGGCATTGTTTGCCTGAAAGGGCCGATTGTGTCGAAAACCCGACCGATTCAGCGTTGCTTCGAAGCTGTTTGTGCCATCAGCCGGTGGTGGTGTTTTCCTTCTAAAGAGCAAGGCCTCGATCCGGAGGAGAGGTCTCAGCACATGCTTCGCTGTGAGCCCGTGGGAGGCCTCACGTGTTGGCGGCCGGTGCGTGTGACTGGCGAAAACACGTCACTGGGAGGAATGATGGGGTTAGAGCTCTCCTCTCCTCCCCCCTCTTCCCACGGGCTTTCTCCGATTTGGTTTTCATCCCCGCTGCCACTCCTTCTCCATCGCCGAGGTTTCTCTTAGGAGTTTCAAAAAGACTTTTGTCCTTCTTGGTTGGCGTGAACTTTAGTGGAGCCCCTGTGAGCCAAGGCCCCTCAGGCAGCGCTGTGGGATGCCCTACTGGGCAGCTTCTTTCACATCCTCTCCTGCCCATATCCCGTGGGACCGTAGTTAGTTAAACTGGTCGAGTCACCCAGAAAGTGAGACCTCGCTCTGTGACGTTCAGACGGGCTGTGTGGCGGCAGAATCCGAGCAGCTGCCACATAGTAAAAGGGAGGAAGGCGGCATCGGCTTGACACCTCTGACAATGTTGAATTCAAGGAGGGAAGAAGGTGGGTTCACAACCTGGTTTGCTCTACATGGTTCTCAGGGCCAGCAGTGTGCTCTTGTGGCCAAGAGGCCAATGGGCTCCTGGGGGGCAGGGAGAAGAGTGTGGGCAGCTGGGTGAGGGAGGTTCTCCTGCCCCTCTGCTCTGCCCTGGGGAGGCCACCTCTGGAGTGTTGGGGCCAGGGCTGGGCTTCCCAGTTTGAGAGGGACAGGGAAACACTAGAGAGAGTNAGAGGAGCTCCAGAGGGTCCTTCCCACCCCTGCCATTCAGTGGTTCTAGCAAGGCTGAGCAGGAGTCCCATCTGGATGGTGCTAAGCCATGGCTGGAGCCGTTTGTGGCCAGCCAGGTGTGATGTCCATGGTGCTCAGTGCTGACCCCGCAGGCTGGGCAGGCCGACAGGGACTCTCCATCTCCTTACCCCAGCACAGGCTGCCCCCCGTGCCCTGCACGTGCCCCAGCGCACGAGGCAGCCTCATGACATCATACGAAGCGAGGGAGGCCGAGCGCCTGAATGGAGGCGCTTGGAGAAAGGGAATCGTTTTAGAGCGAAGGTTGCACTTTCGTGTTAGTACCCCTGGCCAATCCGGCCGGCGCCGAGGACGTTCCTGAATCCCTCGCGAGTGCCGCTGGTCGGCGGCCGTGGGTGATTCCTCGCTGGGCTCGGCGTCAGGCACACGGCACGAGGTGGTTCCCTCCTCGCCCGATGCCGAAAGGTCAGCTGCAGCTGCCTGGTGGAGCCACGGCGTCTTAGGTGAAAAATAAAGAGCAGAGGATCGAATAAAGCTTGAAATCTGCCTTGTGAATCTGTTCTCGTAAGGAAGAATGTGTTGGTTGCTGGCTGGCGTGACAGATTCCGGGTTATTCGCCTTGATGCCTGAAAAAATATTTCTGGTTTGGAAAGGTATTTTGTGCTGCATTGCTGAATTCTGCCCTTTACCATGTAGAGGGAAAAAAAATAAAAAAGGAAATTGTGATCCCACTGAAACTGTGAAAAATGACGCTTTGAAAAATCCGTATGCGAACCCTCGCTTTGAAAACCCGAGGAGAATTCCAACAAAGCAGAAAGGAGGAAGAGCCTCCTGCCGACTTTTGCCTTCTTTAAACATGCAGGGAGCTTCCTCCATTTTAATCTGCCTTACACAAAAAGATGGCTGTGTTAGGAAGGCTGCCGGCCCCTCCGGAGCCGGCATCGGTTTGTTGTGGATGCGTTGGCTTGGTTGGTTTGTTGTTTTTGTTTTTTTCGTCGGAGGGTTCGGCCGAGCAAGGCTGATGCCGACGAGCGGGGACCCCCCTTCAGCCAACGAAGCGAGCGGGGCGATTCATAATTCATAAGCGCTTGCAGCCATCCGGCGGAATACGTTTGGACGAGTTCTCCTTCCTTCGTGCCATCCCTGATTTCATTATTCTCTCCTGCGAGCGAAGAACGCCCACGTTCAGCCCGCTGCAAAGATGCTCTTGCCAAGCTTGGCTTTGTCTGGGATTAGCGACCGCCGGGCTCGGGGGGACCTCGGGCTTTGATGGAACGCTGATTTTTTTTTTGTGTGTGTGTGTGCGCGTTATCGACGCGGGGAAGGGGGTGTCCGTCTGCCCCTAGAGCTGACCGGCGATTTCTCCGGGAGGATCTGCGGCCGTCGGCGTGGAGGTTTCCAAAATGCCTGAAGCAAACTATTTGTTATCTGTGTCTTGGGGTTATATTAAGGTGGGTTTAAATCCTGAAGCCTTATAAATGACTGGTTGGTTGTTGTGTTTTGGTTTATTTTTTTTTTTTATATGCTGTCTTGCTTGGATAAAACCCCTGTAAGGAAAAACTGCTTTTAAAATGGTTATTTATGCGTATTCCATGGCGAGAGCTCGACATACGTGTGTGCTCTGCATGCGGCGTATATATATGTACATTTTTGATTCCTCCCTTGGGAATTTGCTGTCGCGGGATAAAATGCTGCAGCAGTGAAAACGTGCGATTAGAGAGCGAGGAGAATGGCAGCCCGATTATCTAGGGAAGCAAACGCTCGAATCCTGCCTTTTATTGTAACGATCCGAGCAGGTCTTCGGATTTCTGGCATGTTTCTGTCTCCTCTGCTGGGTTCTGCACAGAAGCAGCTGTCTTTCACTTGCATAATTCAAAATGGAGCAAACTTAGAAAATTCAGAACAAAAAAAAAAAAAAAAAGGAAGGTTATAGGATGTGGACTTTAAAACCGATGGTGGAATTTGAGCTTTTGGAGAGACTCCCCGAGACGTCGTCGTCTTGTCGGTTACAGCATCTTTGGAGGAAATGAATTCTGTAGTTTAGGACTAAAAAGAAATATCTCATCAGGGCGATGCTGAACAGTGTGGAAATGAAACCATATGTCGCCCACTCCGTTCTAAATGCCTCCAGAGTTTTGCTTTTCACATCTCGCTCGTGGACTTGCTGGTGCTAAAGCTGTACTGGGGGGGGGAGGAAAAACCATTCAGAAAAATGCCATCTTGGTCTCTGTGCTCTTCTCTCCCCTTCCCTACAGTTCAAGAGGATGCTGAACCGGGAGCTGACACACCTCTCCGAGATGAGCCGCTCCGGCAACCAGGTGTCCGAGTACATTTCCAACACCTTCCTGGGTAAGGCGTCGCGTCCCGAGCTTTCGGGGGACTCGGAGATCCCGGTTAATAGCCGCCTAATAGCCACCGGTCGATACCTGGGCTCAGCTTCCCTTTGGGGCAGAGCGTTATTGAAATGATTGGATTTTTCACTTTCCAAATGGATGTTGGGAGGAGAGACTAAGGCAGTGTTTGAGCAAATCAATCTCTCCACGGAAGAATTCCTTCCCCGAACGAAATATTTGTGCCGCTGAGGCTGAATTAAGCTGTCGGTCGCTGCGTTATGCAATATTGGAATTTCGTCTTGACCTTACGTAAAGGACAAAGTCACCCAAGCCCAGCTGGATACTCTCAGCTTTGCAGCTCCTGCCTCATCCCCCTCCAGAGACAAGGTTCAGACAAATAGGTTCAGCTCAGACATTTTATTTGTTATACAGTTGCTCATCTTGCACTGGGAGCCCAGATAAAAAGCAAAGAGAATATTTAGCAGGTCATTAGTTTCGTTGGAACTCACAGAACTGCTGGCGTGAACAAATCCCCCGCGTTTACCAAATATACCTGGCAGGAAAAATGTCATTTTTCTGCGTTTTCAAGCAGCTCTTTTAATTCTAAACACTTTACATTTGTACAAACTTGCATAGAAACCACAGCTTAGCACAGGACACTGCTCTGCAGATCCCAGAGTCCCACGGCTTCAGGTGCTGAGTGTGTGTGGGATGCCGGAGCTCGTGAGGGACTCGTGCCCTGCGGTTAAGATGGCCCGGAACACAGTCGCTGGATGACACCCAATTATTTCCATTAAAGGGTTTTAAAGTGATTTCGATAGCCAGCTGCAACTGGAGCTACTGCCTGCATTTAGGACACATCACATCCTTAATAATCCATACGAGTCCCGAGCTGCTTTGTGGGAATGCGTTGTCAGTTTACTCGTGACATCCAGAGCATGAATTAATCCAGGGAATAGGACTGCCTCAGTGCCAGCCAGCAGGCCACTTCTGCAGCTGGAGAGCCCGGAGCGTACACAGAGCGCCAGGGAGCGTGACCACCATGGCATTTTCAGGGAGTTGGTTGTTCATCAGTTCTTGCCAGGAGGCATATGTCTCTGGAGCGGGATGTGCTGCAGCAGGAATCATAGCATCATGGAGNCCTGCAGGGGAGGTCTCCCCAGAGCCCTGGGAGCAGAGGGGCAGGATCCCCCCTGCCCCTGCTGCCCACGCTGCTGGGGATGAGCCCAGGAGGCCATGGGCACAGAGACCCCACATGGCTCAATACTGTGGATCTAATAGAAACCTGACAAACCACAGATCCCCTGGAGTTCACGGCGTCTATACCTCAGCAGGGGCTAATGAGCCGAAGCCGCTGCTGGTGCTCATGGGGTTCTCTTGTTCCCCGTTCTGAGGCTGGCTCCGGTAACTGCCTTGCCCTCTGCGAGTCTTGACAATGATCTCGTTCATTCCCGTTCTGCTGCTTTTCTTCACTTCTTCTGTCAGGGTGGCGTCCTCGCTGTGGTGACACTGCGAGGGGGCCGTGTCGGTGCCGAGTGCTGCGGGCTCTCCAGATGAGACCGGAGTGCAGCTTGATTGCTCATATTAAAAAGAAATGAGTAAAGCTCTTCAAAGGATCTTAACGCTTTTTTAGCAAGTCGTGCCATTCCATTTTTAGGAATTACTTCCCTCGCCCTCAATTTGTCTTAAAATGAAATGAACACTCAGTGTCAAATGAACTCAGTCGACAGCTGAGAGGTTGAAGAAACAAAAGAAATACGGGGATAGGACATTCATTGATCTCCAAACAGCGTTTGTTAGTTGGGGGTAACTTACAGATATTAAAAACAGATCATGTGACTTCATTCAGTCTCCTGAGTCTATTAAATGAGCGGATGAAGGCTCCAAAAAGCGATGTTCTCTGCAGAGGGGGCCGGTCCTGTGGTCACCACTGGGTCAGGGTGAGCAGAGAGCCCAGCTTTAGATCCCCGTGAAGGACAGAGATGAAAACCCATGGCTTTGTCGTTGGCCACGTCACGCCGACGAGGGAGATCACGACGGCCACACAGCACGCGCCCTTTGCTAAGGGACGTTGCTGCCGCTGCCACCGCCCTGGGGACACGATTGAGTAAATGAGGTTTGTGTTCCACCGTGAGCGTTTCACGCTGCCTTAGCTAAGGAGATTATAGAGAGGAAAGTCCTTCTGTTGTTCAGCAGAAAACACGAAGGAAACACCCACTGATGTCAGCTCGACTGTTGCTGTGAATTACGGCTTCCTTCTTACTTGCCGTGTTGCGGGCACGCTCTTAGCTTTTATTGCAGGGGTTTTTAATTAAGCCAAGGCAAAAGTAACTAATGCTTCAAAGCCTCATCCCTCCAGAGGTCCTCAGAGATGCTGAGGTCCTCCGAGATGCCAAGGTCCAGGGAGATCCCAGCAGCCTTTTCTAAAAATTCGCCCGAAAATGGTTAGCGTGCAAGAGATGAGCTTTATTTACTGAACGCAGCAAATAACCCACCTGGAGAGGCAGTGGGTGGCGTACGTGGAGAGATTCATTTATTAAACACACCTCCCTGGATGAGTTTGTGCCCCACCAGGTGCCTACTTGATGTGCACCCATCTTGTTCCTGTCTCTGAGCAACAGGAGTGTGCCCCGTGCCCCGCGCGTCGTTCTGCGCGGGTTTGCCGAGGGCAAAGCTTTAATGAGTTGGTGATGCCAGTCGGGTACTGGGTTGGTGTTTTTGGAGCAGGGGCTGTGGAGATGGGGTTGGTCCTAAGAAGGATTCACAGAGTGAATGTGAGAGTAGATGTGTGTGTATTTTATCTGTGTGTGCTGTTTGAATAGATGGAATTCAAAGAATCTTTGTAGCCTCCGTTGGACTCTCTCCAGTATTTCCTTGTCCCTCTTGAACTGGGGAGCCCAGCACTGGACTCAGTACTCCAGAGGTGGTCTCACCAAGGCAGAGAGGGAGGAGGACCTCCCTCAACCTGCTGGATATACTCTTCTTCATGCCCCCCAGGAGACCATTGGCCTTCTTGGCTATGAGGGCGCATTGCTGGCAAAATTGGTGGAAAACCTGTTGTATTTTCCTGAAGGAAAAAGTAATAAAAATTGTGATCTAGCCATGAGCACAACCTGGTGTCCTTCAGGCATGGAGAGCCAGCTGCTGGACGTGTGCGCTGTCCTCAGCTTGACAGTGGCTGCGATGAAAGCCGCTTCGTGTCCCAGCAGGGCTCCGGGGGAAAGTTCAAGGCTTGCAGAGAGCACACGGAGGTTTTGTGGCTGTTCTGCTTGGATTTTGGTTCAGTTCGGCCCCCAAATTGGGGAAGTTCCCCAGCAGGGACGTGGGGGTTTGAACTGGTGTGCAGAGCCACTTGATAGCAAAGCTGAGGGTTGGTTTTGGGGAGGGGGTGATGGGTGATCGCCCTGCAAACCACGTTGACTCGTTTCACCTTGATGTGTTACAGACAAGCAGAACGACGTGGAGATTCCTTCTCCCACCCAGAAAGACAGAGAGAAGAAGAAAAAACAGCAGCTCATGACACAGATCAGTGGAGTGAAAAAATTAATGCACAGTTCAAGCTTAAATAACACCAGCATTTCCCGATTTGGCGTGAAAACAGAAAAGGAAGACCATCTGGCCAAGGTATGACGGAGTCGTGCTGTTCTGGGAGAATCGGTATTCTCTGGAAGCTGGGGATGGGCTGGCTGGATGAACTGCCCCCACCCCCCTTGTAAAACTGGAATTAGTATCCCTGAAGTGATGTGGCTGTTACAAATCACAGAATCCTAGAATGGGTTGGGTTGGGAGGGACCTTCAAGATCATCTCCTTCCAACCCCCCTGGGACACCTCCCACTAGAGCAGGTTGCTCAGAGCCTCGTCCAGCCTGGTGTTTAATGGTACCGGGTCTTAAGGGTATATCCTCACCTCCCAAATTCCTTGAAAATACCCATAAAATAATCTTTAAAACGTGACGAAAGCTGAGGAGAGCAATTATCCAACAGAGGGATGCGTAACAAAGCTGGACGACAGCTGGCTACGGGGCCTTTGTGTCTCTCAGGATATTTCCTTTTGCTACCTGGAAACACATCACAAGTCATCATTCCCCTGCCACACAGAGAGATGTCATCTCCTTGTGCAGGTGCCTTGGCATCAGCCCCGCTCAATTACTCTGTGATCGTGCACTTTATCAAGTACCTCGTTGCCACAGCGAAGACTGAATTTGCATCTTTTTAAACTTCTGGAAAATGCAAAAGACGCGGTGCGAGCGATAAAGGAAGGCAGAGTCGTCTCGGTAAACGTTGTGACCCTTCTATTTTTTTGTCCTTTCCAAAGGAACTGGAAGATCTGAACAAGTGGGGCCTCAACATATTTAACGTCGCGCGGTATTCGCACAACAGGCCGCTGACCTGCATCATGTACGCGATATTTCAGGTGTGTGGTTTTGCTGTTCTTTCTACAGCACCGGTTTAGTTCCCAGTCTCTTTCTGTTTCGTCACCTCCTACCACATGACACCCTTCAGTGTGCTTGTACCATTTATCCTACAGGAGCGAGATCTCCTGAAAACCTTCAAGATCTCCTCGGACACTTTCGTAACGTACATGATGACGCTGGAAGACCACTACCATTCGGACGTCGCTTACCACAACAGCCTCCACGCCGCCGACGTCGCCCAGTCCACCCACGTTCTGCTCTCAACCCCCGCGCTGGATGTGAGTTCCCGACTTTGAGCCTTAAAGGTGGGAGGGTGGCTTGGGAGCACCACATCGGCTACGTGAACGATGAAGAAGGGCCTTAGGCTGAAGCAATCACCGGTAGCTCTCAAACTTGCAGAAAGCAGTGTGCTGCTTTCTTGAGGGCTTTGTTCCCTGCCGGGAAATCACCGTTAAGATATTTCAGCAGCAGCTCTGCCTGTAGTCTCTGTTTCATCTTGAAGAGCATGTGCTGCTCGGACACCTTTCATCCAAGCAAATGTCTTGTCCTCAGACAACTAATTTTAAAAGCACAAGTTGTTTTCTCTAAATCAGGCTCCAAAACTGTTGAGAGAGAGAATCATAGAACCATAGAATGGTTTGGGTGGGAAGGGACTTTTCAGGGTCATCTGGTGCAACCCCCCTGCAGGGAGCAGGGACATCTGCAACTAGAGCAGGTTGCTCAGAGCCCCATCCAACCTCCCCTGCAATGGGGCCAGGGATGGGGCAGCCACCACCTCTCGGGGCAACCTGGGCCAGGCTCTCACCACCCTCAGCACCAACAATTCCTCCCTTCTCTCCAGTCTAAATCTTCCCTCTTACTTTCAACCCCATCTCCCCTTGTCCTGTCCCACCAGGCCCTGCTCCAAAGTCTGTCCCCATCTTTCTGACAGGCCCCTGGAAGCCCTGAAGGGCCCCCAGAAGGTCTCCAAGAACAGACAGAAAGAACTTTTCTGACGAATTCCATTTTTTCTCCCTAGGCCGTCTTTACCGATTTGGAAATCCTTGCCGCAATTTTTGCAGCTGCAATTCATGACGTGGATCACCCCGGGGTCTCCAATCAATTTCTCATTAATACAAGTGAGTTTTGCTTCAAATACAAGAATAACTTCATCTGCGAGCTTGGAAACCAATGGAAACGTTATTTTCCATTACGACGAGGGCACGAATCCTGCCTTTCGGACCGCGCTGCTTTCTCGAAATATTGTGCGGTAAACTAGACGGACGGTTGGTAATTAAAATGAAATTCCTAACAAAGGCAGCTATTGTGGCACGATTTGCAGAGGGCCCTCGAATCTTGCGAATATTCCCACTTGCTAACGCGGAATAATTCTCCCGCTTGTGGCCAATGGGAGATAAAATAACGCTATCGCCATTGGCAACCATCAGTTGTGGTTCGTATCGTGTTCTGCGGCAGGCTGAGCCCGAGTCCTGATTCCAAACCGTGGGTATTGTTCTTTTTTTTGTTTTTTTTTGGAAAATGCGGCTGCAGGATTCGTGCTCTCTGTCGTCAGCCGTTCCCAAGCCCGTAACTAAGTCAACCGAGCGCTGCTGAGTTCGTTAGGACCCGGCAAAGGGCTGTTGGGGTGACACACCTATGCGCTCGGCGGAGAAAGCCGCACGCTCTTGGCACACGTGAAGCAAAAAGAGGAAGCTTTTCCTGATTTATTGAAAAAAAAAAAAAGAAAATTTTTCCTGATTTATTGCAAAAAAAGACAATTATTCCTGATTTATTGAAAAAAAAAAAAAAGAAAATTATTCCTGA
>VWZK01010084.1:0-18148 GCA_013396935.1 Baryphthengus martii | reverse complement strand
AGTACTGGATCCAGTTCTGGGCACCCCAGTTCAAGAAGGACAGGGAACTACTGGAGAGAGTCCAGCACAGAGCCACTAAGCTTATTAAGCGAGTGGAACATCTCCCTTATGAGGAGAGGCTGAGGGAGCTGGGTCTGTTTAGCTGGGAGAAGAGGAGACTGAGGGGTGACCTCATTAATGTTTATAAATATGTAAAGGGCAAGAGTCAGGAGGACGGAATCAGGCTCTTCTCGGTGACACCCAATGACAACACAAGGGGCAATGGGTGCAAACCGGAGCATAGGAGGTCCCATTTAAACACAAGGAAACACTTTTTCACAGTGAGGGTGACAGAGCACTGGAACAGGCTGCCCAGAGAGGTTGTGGAGTCTCCTTCTCTGGAAACATTCAAAACCCACCTGGACACGTTCCTGCGTGATCTACTTACTCTAGGTTCCTGCTCTGACAGGGGGATTGGACTCGATGATCTTCTGAGGTCCCTTCCAGCCCCTAATATTCTATGATTCTGTGTGATTCTGTTGTTTCATTGTGTCAGTTTTGATTTCATGAGTCAAAGTACCAGTTAAGCTGTTTGTGTTTTATAGAGGCTGTGTCCCAACTTTCTATACATTTAACAGTGGTTAGGAATGTCAGAGGGATGATACTGGGCTACAGTACATTTAGTATTTTTAGGACAATAGCAATGGTGATACCCCAGAAAGTGCAAGGACCTGAGATAAGACACATACTAGGAAAAAGTACTTTATGTATGGTACTGGCCTGAGGCCAACTCAGCTTTCTGTCACCAGATCAGCACAAGCCTGATGGAGCCAGTCTGATTTTAAAGAGAAAGTTGAGCAGGTGCCAGTCTTCATTTTCTACCAGTATAGGAGGCTACTGCTATTCTGTTGGTGAGCTTGTCTTTTCAAGAAGCACATGATGAGTGCTTGAAAATATCTACACCTGAGCTAGCTCTGTAGACTCAGCTCCAGAGTATCAGCATCTCCACTCCAGACAGTTTCTCTGCTTAAATGGTAATTTAAAGTGCAAAGGCTGCCTTTCCTCCCAGATTTTATGTTGGCACTTTGCTGACAGGTACTCCCCGTGGAAGGGGCCATGTGGGAATGAGCACTCCATGCAGTGCAGCAGGCTGTGAACTGGAATGAATGAGTTTTGGATACACACCTGCCTCTACACATGGTGAAGCAGCAAACTGAGGCAGTCACATTGCAATCTGCCAGGGCTCATCTGCTATTCTTGAGGAAGGAGGTGTCATGGAGGAACAAGGAGGAGTCTCATTGTTCACGGGTGGAGGTCATGAATTTGTGTAGGACAAATCCAGGCTTTTGAAAAAAAGGGAATCCTTTAATACTGGAGAAAACATTTTAAGAAGGGGATATGCCTTTGTGCTGTTTGATATATACAAACCTCTCAAGGCAAGCGATGTTGATGTAGTAGCAGAGTGCTGAAAACTGTGAAGCAATACTATTTCCGGTGCAGCAGTGCTACAGAAGACATGCAAGATTTTGAGAGAAAAAATAAAAAGAAAGGCTTATTATAGAAATACCATAACAAAATGAATAAAGGATTATCTAGCTGACCACTATTACTCAGCAAGTTTATAGTCATATAAAGCTGTTTTACAGAAATATTTTACAGGTTTGTTGTTTGTTTTGTGTTTTTTTTTGTATATGACTGCTTGTTCATCATTGAATCCAAGAGAACATCGCTGGTTCTTTTTTTATAACATGGCAACTGTTGATGTAGGTCTAGATACTTCGTTGTCTCTGTACACACCCCTTAACCAGACAGAGGGTGAATGGTTTTTACCTTGACCTTCACTGGCATTTTTATAGCTAAATGTAGTTTTACACAATGAACTTCAAGGCACAATTCATATGTCTTAAGTTATACTGTGGCAATGCATATAGTAAAAATTCCTGCATGCAGATCTGAGGAAGAGGACTTTGTTTAACGTAACCTGGTTATTGCTGTATTTCTAAGTAACTGTTCTGGCCTGAGGGAACTTTAAATTAACATTTGTGGGAAACAATTTACATTTCAAACTTCACCTGGAAGTGTTTTCTGGTTTGACAGCAGCATTACTGCTTTCATGCAGTGTCCTTCTGAATTAACCTGGGAAACCAAAACTTTAAGGTATCTCTTGGGACAAGATAGCTCTTTAGTAGCACACTTGGCACAGACAGGCCAAAGACCCCTGTGCACTAAGCTGGAAGTTGGCAAATGGCCCCAGTGCCTGCCTACCCTGCTGCTAGTGACATGAAATGACCAAGCTTTATAAAAGCTTTGTTACTGTCATCCCATTTCCAAAGAGATGGAGGGAAAATTTTTAGCCTTGTCACTGCTTCTCTCAGGAAGGTCGAGGGCAGCAGATATAATGGAATTTTGCTGTGGAAATAAATGGTTTTATCTCTGTACATCCAGGGCAAATTTGGTATGTCTGCTCATTTGGAGTTTTTAATTAGAAATAATTGGGCCAAATAGGCATAGGTTTATCACATTTATCTTGGAAATAGTCTCAAATAAAAATAATGGATTTGCTGCACAATCGTTCTGTTGAGCTGAGAGTTATGTAACTTTATCCATTGGGATGCTAAATACATGTGTACTTTAACTAGAGGAGTGTGGAAAACAACTGTAATGTTGGAAGAACAGACACTACTTTGCAGTGCTTAGGTTGACAGTGTGTCCATACTGACAGATATTACCTATCAGTTTCCATCCTAGGCCCTCAATACATCTGGAACCTGGCTTTCACCAAAATAGTCTTGGTATTGGGAGTCTTTGTCACTTGGTGACATGCATCACCTCAGACACCTTACCAACAGAAATCCCATTTGGCCTAAGGTTGATTATTTATCTATTTATTTATTTGTTTGTTTGTTTGTTTGTTTATTAATGTGCTTCATAAACTAATTACCTCAAAACAGTGGCCATGATAGAGTTTAAAGGGGATTAAGAGGAATGTTGTTCCTGGTACTTCTGTCTTCACAGAACACAGTGGCATCTTGTGGCAAGTGAAGGGATAGCGTCGTTTTCTCCAAATGCATACTAATTTCAGAGGTTTTACAGATGAAAGTCTAAATAAATACTGGACAAATGCTGATGCATTACTCTCATCTGTAATTTTTACTCTTTCTGAGTTTTGTTTGAAGTACAGGCTTAAATACTTTTTAATACTTAAAAAAGAGTGAGCCTTGCTTTCTACCATACTGCAAATGTGGGGTGTTAGAGTTCATCACTTCAGGTCACTGATATTCTTTAGAAAACTTTAAGCTCCAGAAATGTTCCTGTCCCAGTCTCGCTGATACAAGAGTCAGCATTTCAAATGCTTTATTTAAATTGTTATTATCACAGATGGCAACAACTGTCAGGTTACTTTTGATGGGAATGAAAAGAAAACTACTTTTTTATTGTATAGACTTTTTTTTTTTTTTTTTTAAACATAAAACTATTTTGTTATCTTTTTACAGACCAAGCAGGGTTTAAACCCTGTCCCTGATGTTTTGGGGCCCACCCCTGAAATGGCTGTCCTTTGCACGTTGCTACTTGGATAAACTCCTGGTTGTCAGCTTGAAAGGAAAATACTGCACACTGTGATTGGAATTCTACACCCTAAAAGAAGTCCTCTCCTGCAATTGATATAAATATGCTTGTGTTATTTGCAGAGGATTTATTTATCTCTATGGAGGGCAGAGCACCACCAGTTCTGGGGATTTTTAGTAATAGGTAAGATTGCCCTTTGTATGTCAGTACTGTAGAGATTCTACATCCAGTCATGAAATTTGGGATACTCTGTACTTAACAGATTATCCTCATTTAAAGTCTTTCCTTCCAAATGATGGATAAACTGCATTTTGTTCATTGGCTAAATGTTGTGTGTTTGTTCCTGTTGCAGGTGTCCCAGAAAGTTTAGTTCCTTTTTTTTTTTTTAACCAGAAATACTATGTAATTTAAAATATCCTAATTCTGGCAAGGGATATCAAAGACATAGCTTTCTTGACCGTTTTAACACAAGAATAGCTTATGCATATGAAAGTATACAAAAAGAACATATGAATACAGTACCTTCTAGGATTGTATTAATAATGCACTATCAAGTATGACTCTGTATTTTTTGACTTAATGTGTAGTGTTCCCTGTTCAGTTGTTATTACTGGAATTAAAATATAGAATTGTGCTCATGGAATAGTTGAGTTTTGATGTAGGTCGCAGTATAACATTGAACTAAAAGCAATAAAAAGATAAATTTCTATTACATTTAAGCTTGTTAAATTAAAAAATGCATATATTTAATTTATATTTAATTATATTTAATTTTGGTGGAAGTGCCTCAGTCTTCTGAACTAACAGAGAGGAAAGACAACAAAATAATTTATTTCCCCCCATTGAGTATCAGCACAGCTAAGTTCAAACCAAATCTTTTCACCTTTTCTCCTGTATTTATGTGCTGTCTTGACTTCAACTATAGTTTGTAGTGAAAAATGAGTGGGAAATGCTGACTTGCTCAAGAGGTGATCCTAAAGAACAGTAAGATCATTCAGTGGTGGCTTATAAGGTAGTAGACCAAAATTTATATTGTCCATATCGTAACATTTTATTTTTTGTTATACAATGAAATAAAATGCCATAGATTATTATGTACTGAAATACTATACCAAGAAAATACTTTCATGTCTGTGCAATTCTGGATGTGACTGTACCAACATTTTGGAATTTTTCTGAATAAAATGATGGTAGTTTAGCTTTGCAGCAGTGTGCAGCTCCCCGATTTCTTCAGTCAATGCTCAGCACGTAATAGCAGTACAAAATAAAAGACCCTGGCAGCACATTCTTTGACTTAGTTGTATAGTTGTAACAGTTGCTCTGAATTCATTTGCATGATAAACTGCAGTATAAAAAACATTCACTTAAAGAGTTGTATGGAAGAGGGACAGGTGAGTGAAAGCAAGTAAGAATAACAGCCTGTGAGGCGAAAACATAATTTAGGATATATAGCTGCATTAGGATATTTACCTGCAAAGCAATGAATTTTTTCTATAAACATGCATAATCTAATATTATCTGTGCAATGCCTCTGAGAGCTTCAGGGCTGCATCTCTGAAGCTGTCTCACACTGACAAGGAAGTGAGTGGTTTAGGAATGTTGTCCTTGTTAAAATAACAGGATGTTCATCAAGATTTCCTACTGGGAAAGGATAAAGACAATAAAAGTTGGTGGCCTTTTGTGATTGCCTCTTGAATTGTTATTAGATTATCACATGTATTATTAATTTATTAATTGTATTTTGGTGATGGCTATCTTTTCATTAAATAAATGTTTTAAAAATATTTTTATGCTCTATGCCTACCTGTGAATGAGAAATATTTTTGCGTTTTGTGGAGAACCCTGTATATTCTTGCCTGGATCGTGGATTCTACTTTCACACAAGCAAAAACTCCTCTTTGGATATATGACACGGGTATGATACACAATAGCCGGTATTTTCCATGGGACAGTCCAAGTCCATAGGTGCTACTAAACAGTAAGAACCAAAATGGTTTCTGTTGCTTGTAACACAGCCCTCCCTAGGCTTTACATGAAGTAATGTGTGTAAAACTGTGCATATTTCGCCCCTAAAATTAGGCTGCTAAGCTATCAGAGAGTCAAATGTTTAATTAGAAAGTATTTTATGAGAAAGTTTTACACATTTTAAGATCTCAGATTTTCCATTCCTCCCTCTCTCCAAAGTTTACTATTTGGCTGTAAATCCCAATAATTATTATGTATAATATTACAATTTTTTTCCTTATGTTATATAAGTTTTTAAAACCAAGCTTTTTGTTTTATCATGGAAGAAAGTATATCAGTAAAGGATGTTCTCATTTGGTATTTTTGCTAAAGAAATACATAACCTGGCAACAGCAATGATGGAATAGGAAAAAAAACAAAACACAAAACTAAATTAGAAGCTGGAAAAATAACATGAGTATTCCATAGCACAGTTGGTTTTTTTTTTCCTAAGAATAAACATTTGAGATCTAAGTGTGTTTTCTAATAAAAGCAGTGCAACATTTGAATTTAATAACAATGTCATACACTGTATATTCTCCCATTGAAAATACTGTGTATAGTAATGACTGGTTATTTTGATGTCAGATGAAGGAGGGATACAGGTTTCTTGTCGCAAGAAGAGCGTTTAAGTTTCCTGGCTTCTTTTGTTACTTCACTATGCAACCTGAAGTCAATGTTTTCGGTTTTGTGGTTTGTTTTTTTTTTGGTATTTTGTTTAAGTACAACAAAAAGGATGGAGTTATGCCTCTACTCTTTCTTACATATAGGAGTAAATGATTTCTTATAGTTATTCTAAGCTGAATATAGAGCACATGGCTCACCTCCCCAAAAAATTTGACTGAGAAGAAACAACCAGAGAGCAAAAGAACAAAACTAAACACTTGCCTTATATTTTGTTTTGGCTTTAGTTAGGAGTCCCCAGGTTTGGGTCTATGTGTCTCAGCAGTGCTGAAAATTGTTGTAAACGTAGTAGGAACTACCTGGTTTCCTGCTGAGAGTCTGGGCAGAGCCTTAGACTTGTGATGGGGCAAATCCACACCAAACAAAGAGACTGAGTGCTACTCTTGGGGCTGAAATTTCCTCAGTGTGAAAGAGCTGTACTTGATGGTGGAAAGTGCTTCACCCCCCTGTTGTATTCCCAAGAGTTGCCTGAAACAGTTACAAAATGTTCTGAAACTATGCCTAGCAGCAATTGTGAAAGCAACACTACTGATGTGAGTGCAAAGAGGGTGAGGCGGTAGGCACATGATACTGTGGTAGGCTTAAAAAGAGAGTTGCTCAGATTTGAGAATGTCTTGTGTTTGCATCCATATAAGTCTTCAGGGGTGGATTTATTCTGTATTTTCAAATAAGTTTAACACAATATAAAGCCATGGTTTTCATTACTTGGGAACACTCCAAAGATGGAACGATCTGTTAACATTTTTTTGGTCTTATTATGAAGCTGTTTGAGAGGTCAGCACCAATGAACAGAAAAGGTCACAGTGCAGTACTATACCATTCCAGCATGTACATCTATCCGGAATACTTTGGCATCAGAGGCATTTCAGAGGAGTTTTGGACTTTCTATTTTGGTAAGTTAAAAATCATGGGAAGGTTGTGATCCAGTGTAAAAATGACAGCTGCAGAAAAGCATGGCTTGCTCTATAAAGAAAATTCTCAGTAGAAATGTTGTAAGTTTGTTTAACTTCTGTTCGACAACATTTAGTTACAAGTTCTGTCAATTAAATTAATCCCCAGCTGAAATTAATTAGACTGTATTATACTGGAAGATGTTTTGCAGTATTTGCCAATCTTAGAGCTGAAAATCAGGGAGAATGTTTTATTCAGTAAGTTCCTCAAGGATTACTGAAAACTTTCAGATACAGCAGAGACCCTGACTTCAGCCTATTAACGCCGTCTTTTGAATCTCAAATGTAGAGCTGACCATGGAGAGCCAAACCGGCCAGGAGATGGTTTCAATAGCTTATTCATCACTAATCTGGTGATTGCAAACCAGATGATTCCCAGAGACTTCCTAAGTGGATGACTTTTATTATCTGCTAGCCATTCAGTTGCTATTTTGAAATTAATGAGTTTACCTCATCCTTCATTCCCTCACAGGGAGAATGAGCACAGACATTATGAAGGAATGTTTTTGTTGACTGATTTTTCTCTCTTACAGCCAGGAAATGATCTTTCCTGGCTGTAAGATGTCAGAGTTAATGAATTAACAAAGCCATAGGAGAAACTGCTCTGTAAATAATGTTTCCACGACATTTGTCATGCAGCATCTGACATTTTCATTAGAAGTTTATTTCAAAAACTGATTTTTAAAATGCACTTTTTCAGTTTCAGTATTTAAGCTGTTAACTTATAATAAACTTTAAGCAGAAACACTTGTTTCTCCAACAGAATAGTTACTTAGTTCATGAAATAAATCCCTTCTCAAATACTAGGGTAAATTTGGTACATCTGTAAATTAATATTTTGTTTTCAGACACAAGAAATGGTTATGTACTTCCACTCCTTCTCACAGTACTGGACCAGGACCTTGGCATGGCAATTCAGCAGTGGTTTATCATACAGGTATGTACCTCTCTGGAAGACTGATGGGGCTGAGTGAACAGAAGGACTTATGGAAGTGGGACTTTGTAAGCAGCAGCTGGTCCAACATCAGAACAAGGTAAATGTTAATAGTTGTTACACTAGATTGGCACAGAAAGAGAGAATTTGATATTTTGTATGGGCAGAGAGGGTGATGTTAGCTTTTTTTGTGATGGTAGGAATTGTTCAGATCAAGCCATAGTAATACTGCTATCCCTGGGGCTCCAGTTGGCTTTGCTTGGAAGAGCTGTTGGCAACGCCTCGGTGCAGCTGTCAGCAACATAATTTTGATGTCCCAATGCAACTGTTTAGCACTCATTCTTTTAAGTCAAAAGAAAACTAGAAGCTTAAATCAGTGCTAGTTTCTTGTTGGCCTCTCTTTAACTTTTTTTTTATCTTATATTTAGCCAAGGACCTCCTCCAGCCATGCTTCAGTAGTCTTCAAAGACTATGCTGATTCTTGGTGAAGGGATTTCAAATGAAAGGGTCCTACTGATGACCTCTGAAAATATCATTACCATACACAGATATGGAAGAATCTTAGTAGTACTACAAAGGCAAACTTTTCTCTAAATTGTATCACTGCATCCTAGGAATTGACATTGATTTCCAAACTACCTTAAGTTTCACTGATACATTCCAGTCACTAGAAGAATAAGCAGAAAGACCATCACCAGTTGGTGACCACCCCAAGGCACACTCACTTTTGCAACTACTTTTGTCAACATCCCATATACTGAGCATTAAGCAACAAAGAAAGCAACGCAATTGAAATGAAAACCTTTAGCTTGCCTCTGGACTCAGGGGGCTTTTGTGCATTTCAGTCCACTTCAGAGGCAAAACTAGACCTAAACAGAGCAACAAGCATTTTGTCAAAGGACTAGTTTCTCCATCTGTTTGTCTCTTCAGAAAAGAAAAGAGACTTTTCTTGCTGCTCAGATTGTGGGAGAAGAGGACATGGCCACAGTGGATGAAGTTGGCAGTGACACCAGTGTGCTGCTGCTTATTGGGGTAAACCTTTGTCCAGCTTCTCTGAGATCTCATTCTGGCAAATGTAGTTTGATAGCTTGTGATCGCTTTCATTCCAAAACAAAAGAATAAATTTCTACCAATGTGCCAGTAGGTGGTAAACCAAGTGCTTACAACTGTCTTCAGTTTCCTACCGGCACACTGGGAAAAAAAAATTAAACCTCCTCATATTTGCTTTGTGTAGATTTTTTTACAGTGTGAACAAAACGACATATGTTTAAGTTGCAACTTACATGTAAGTTGTGGTTTCTGAGAGGAGAATGCTGCACTTTTTGTTACTTTTCATTAGCAGTTGATATCCTTTCGAATTGCAGTGGCTGATGCTGCCTTGAATGTCAGAAATAGGAGTAACCCCTTCTGGTTCCCTAACTGCCATTTCAGGTGCAAAGCTTGCTCATTTTGCATTGGAATAAGAAATATACATCCATAAAACTGTATTTGAATCAAGTTTATGCACATTATGGTCACATTTGAGGGATCTGATGAATCTTAATGGAAAAATGTTCTAAGAGTTTTTTAAGATTTGGTTACCTTGAAAGAGTATTCTTTGCAAAATAGATTTGAAATACGAGATGGCTTATAACAAAGAAGAAACCCATCAACCAAATCAGCAAGTGCAATCTAGATGATACTCAAGGATTGTGTCTAACCTTGAGGAAGTGAAACTACGAGTCCCCTCTGAAAATCATGTGTAGCATTAGATGAGAGGAAGTGCATCACACCTGGAAGAACAAAATAGTTGCCCAGCAAATGCTATGTTTAATGACTGAGCACAGGATCAGAAGGGTTTGACTTTTTGTTAAAAAAAAAAGGGAAGACTTGACAGAAGTGACACAAAACATAAGGTGTTCTGTCTGGTAACTCAGACTTGAGCCACAAAGGGATTTCTGCGTTTCCAACTCCATCACTTTCTGTTTTGTCTACATATGTAGTATTTGTTACATATTTCCCCTCTATACTAGTAAATCCTGAGTTGACGTATGTTTTTTCTTTGTTGAAAAGCGCTTTTTTTAAAAAAGATAATATTGTCCAGTGCTTCAAGTATTTATTTCCATAGAAGTTCCTAAGATACTGGCCTGCTGACTGAACTTCATCCATTTATAAGAAAAGATGCTAATGTTTGAAATTACTGGAAAGTGTAATTTAATACTTCTGAATATTTCAAAAGATCACTTTTCAAAAGTTTCTTAGGAAAAATGAATTTTAAGTATTTACAGATACTGTCAACATCTCTTCACAATTAGCTGTCACATGAATTTAATAGGAAAATTATAGATGAGTTCACAAAAAGCTACTTGAGTTATTTGGAAACAGAGAGGATTGTGTGCTGCCATATAAACAAAGCCTACTACATTCCATATCAATGCGTGCTCATTGTCTGAGCTTTCATGAATTTAAAATACATATGTGTATTTTTAAACTGAACAAAGAGCTTACCTTTCTGGACAAGGAACATTCTCCAATAAGCCCTAGTCATCTCATGGGACTTCGGCATGCTTTGAGAGTTGCCCTGGCTTTGAATTTCTTCTCTAAGAATGGCGAGTTGCCCAACTTGAGGAGTTGTGTTCGGAAAGGACTTCAATGCAACGATTGAGATCAGCGTATACAGAGCACTGCAGTCTTAAATCCGCAGCATGTTTTTATTTTGCTGGCTAACAACTCTGTTTTGGCATTATTCAGAGAGTTGCTGTAACATACAGGCTTTTATCTAGAATTGACAAGGGGAGGAAATTCAACTGCAAAGGCCAACAATAAACCAGTGATTTTTCAAGTTATGCAAAGTCCTCCTGGCAGGTACAGGTGTTCTGGGGATGTGCAAGAGCCCCAGGAATATGCCATCCAGCCTCTGCTATTCCTTTCTTCCTCCCCTCCCAAACTCTCTTCACTTTGGCAGCCCCATGAACAGTTTGACGTTTACTTGGAGACAGTGCAGGCAGGACACGAGCCAGCCCAAAGATGATGGCTTGGCACAGGGAGGAAGAAGCAACTTGCAGAATGTGCCTACCTCCCTGGTTTCTTCCCCTTGCCTCTGCTGGCATGCCAAGTCAGGTGGCTGCACCAGCAACTTTGGTATAGTGCCACATTTTTCACCTAAGAGATCCTAAGCCTCTCAAACTAACCTGATGGCACAGGGACTCTGCTGTTCCCCAGTCCTTGTAGAAGACATGAGGTGCAAAGTAGCTGAGGGAGGGGCTGCGCTGTGGAGATGTGGGCTCTGGGCATGCTGGTGGGTGGCTGAGTCACAGTTAAGCCCCAGTAATGCTATGGAAGAGAAGGAAGCGCCAATCATGAAGGTGAGACTCTGTGCTACAGGAAACTTGCTGAAGCTGCTGGAGACTATTTCTCTCCTTGCTGGCCTGTTCCCAGGTCTTTAAAAAACAAGGATAAACAAGTTGGAAGGGAAGGGATCTGAGATCTAAAATAACTGCATCCTGCAGTTGTTCATCAGCAAAAACACCTGGCACCTCAGTCCCTTCTGAGCATACATAACCTGTATTTTAGGTTCCTTTCAAAAAAAAGAATATCCAGGCCCTTGGCACACCTTGCTTATTCCACTGCATTATGTTTCCCAGGTCATCTTCTCTTTCAAAACTCAACCAGTGCTATCAACTACACTTAATGGAGTTTCACAGCACCTCAAGTGCCTCAAGACACCATCCAGCTGGTGTCCAGTGACCAGTGGTGTCCCTCAGGGTTCAGTACTGGGCCCAGTTCTATTCAACATCTTTATTGATGATCTGGATGAGGGGATCGAGTCTACCGTTAGTAAATTTGCAGATGACATTAAGTTGGGAGGGAGTGTCAATCTGCTGGAGGGTAGGGAGATGCTGCAGAGGGACCTGGACAGGCTTGANCCATCCCTGGAGGTGTTTAAGGCAAGATTGGATGTGGCACTTAGTGACATGGTCTCGCTAGGTGTTGTGGTGTTGGGGTCATAGGCTGGACTTGATGATCTCAGAGGTCTAGTCCAGCCTCAACGATTCTATGATTCTAAGTAATGTCATTCCTGTTTTCCTGTCACATTTATATTCAATGCAGTCACCTTTTCACAGAGGAAGAGCGTAGCATTTGTGACTTATGATACTGCTCCATAACTGAAGCAGTTAAGGAGAATTCATCCCAGGCTCCAGCAAGTGACTAAAAGCTGCTGCCATCTGAAAGCTCTGTGGTGGCCTGCATGAAATAATGAATGGAATTACTCCAGCTAATGACAACTACTTAGAAACAAAAGAAAAATCCACACATTTTTTTTTTGTCCGGGCATGAACTGAACGCCACTGAAGCTAGCTGGTTTAAAACATCTCTGAAAAAAAGGAATATTGGATATATTTGATATGCCCACAATCTAATTCAAACCATAGAATAAAAGCAAAAAGATGCAGCATTCTTTGGTAATCTCGTCTAACACGTGAGATGCACTGTTTTATCATTAATCGTATATACAAGAGAACAAATCCTTAATTATCTCACCATCCATAAGGATATCAACAAACTCATTGTCTTCAAATACTATTTGGTTTCTAAACATTAAAATTCATGAATGGCAAAGGAATTTTCTTTTAAAGTGTAGATATTAAAAGAAAGTTATTTAAATAATAAAAATCTAAACTAAACATATTTCATTGATTTGAGTTATAAATGGATTTTAAGAACAACTCAGTGACTTATCAGTGGGATCATGATTTGACCTACAACAACAAATTATATCACAACAGAAATGGCTTTCTGTGAGCTTAGTGATTAGGATGGAAATATTTTCCTTCCTTTTGATACTTTCCCAAGTTAATTAATTGGTGAGAAATGAAGATCATCAAAAGGTTTGGTTGCCCTTTACTGCCTTCATAAGCATTTCAAAAGTTGAGGTTTGGAAATAAACAGTTTCATTTTAACACTCATTGCCACCACTATACTTCAAAATACAAACCAATCATTTATTGGAAATAAAAGCAAGACTGCTCAGTTAACTGCCTTACACTTCTCTCTGTGCATTGTGAAATGACACTCAGAAGTACAAGCTTCCTTTCTGAGCACACAGCTAGGTACTTTAATTTTTAAAACCAACCACTGAACACTGGAAAGGTCGCCTGGACAATCTCAAATTTTTTCAAAAGAAGGCATTTAATACTTTAGGATCTGTCTACAAGTTTAGATGTCATCGTTTGTTACACTTTACGTCACACAAAAAAAAAAGGAGATTATAACACAGACCGTAGTGTTTTGACACCCCAAAGAAGTTTGAAAATCTTTCTTCAACCCACGTAGCCATCTTTTAAACTAGAACATGCCGAGCAACCATTGCACACAGACAAACTTGATGCTGTGGCAAGTAAATGAATTGCCAGAAAAACCTCCTCGAACTGAGCATCGGGGAGTGGTCAGCACCAAACACGTCTGCCACAAGTCGTTCACATCGCTATAAGAGCCCTTACTCTATAGATTGCATGTCATGGAAAGGTGCTAGCCGTGAATTCTCATACCGATTCTCACGGTCTCCTCGCAGCTTTTTCACAGCCACAAGACATCTGGATCTGCCACCTTTGCTTTAGGCCTGTTGTCAAAACGTGCTTTGTTTTCTCCGGTAAAGTAAAAAGGGACCAAAACTGAAAACATCTAGGGATCGCCTCCTCAGGAAACCTGCTAGCCCTGAATTCTGTTGCTGGTTCTCAGTCTCTTGGCAGCCCTTTCATAGCCCAAATAAATTGAGATCTGAAAATATGCTTAGGCTTCAAAACGTGTTTCTCAAAACATAGTCTGTTTTATCAGGTAAACCTAAAAAGCGACCAAAATTTAATACGTCTAGGCATTATTCCCCCAGTAATGGTGCTTGCACTGAATGCTCATGCTGGTTTTCAGAGTCTCCTGGTAGCTGTTACACAGCCTCAAGAAATTTGGATCTGCCATTTTTGCTCTAGTCTTCAAACTATATTGTTGTCAAAAAGTGATTTATCCACTCCGATTAAGCAAAAAAGACCAAAATTGAAAATATATAGGGATTGCTACATAGGAAGAAGCCTCTATCATTGAATTCTTTTGCTGGCATTCTCAATCTTATGATATCCCATCCAAAGATCCAAGAATCCTGGACTATTGCCTTTAGTTTAAGTCTTAAAACATGTTATGTAAAAAAGGGCTTCATTCTCTCCAGAGAAGTAAAAAGTGAGCAAAATTAGAAAACATCTAGTGATTACTACCCCAGGAAGGCTGCTAGTCCTTTATTTCTGTCCTAGCTGTCACCTTCCCCAGGCAGCTCTGCCAAAACCTCAAGAAGTCTGAATCTACCCCCTTTGCATTAGACTTCAAACCAGGACATCAAACTGTGCTTTACTTTCTCCAGTAAAGCAAAAAGTGCTCCCAACTGGAAATATCCAGGGATTGCTCCCGGAGGAAGCATTATAGTCCTCAGTTCTAATCCTCATTCTCACAGTCGCCTGGGACCACTTTCATAGGAAGAATACATTTGGATCTGCCGCCTTCCTTTAAGCCTGAATCCAGGTTGTTCTAAAAAAGTGCTTTCTTTTGGCCGGGAAAGCAAATAAGGGCTCCCAAATGGAACCATCTAGGGATTACTCCCCCAAGAAAGGTGCTAGCCATGAATAATCTTGCTTGTTCTCACAGTCCCCTTGCAGTCCTTTCATAGCCTAAAGACATTTGGATCTGCCCTCTTTGTTTTAGGCCTGAAATCAAGTTGTTCTCAAAAAGTGCTTTCCTTGCACCCTCTAGTCAGAAGGGCTCCAAATTGGAAACATCTAGGGGTTGCTCACCCAGGAAATCTGCTAGGCCTCAATTCTCTTGTTTAGTCTCACAGGCCTCTCGCAGCCCTCTCACAGCCCCAAGACACTTGGATCTTCTCCCTCTGCTTTATGCCTGAAACCAGGTTGTTCTCACAAAGTGCTTTCCTTCGGTCGCTAAAGCAAAAAGGGCTCCAAATGGCAAACCTCTTGGGACTGCTCCCCAAGGAAATGTGCTAGTCCTAAATTCCCATGCTCGTTCTACCAGTTTACTTGCAGCCCTTTCATAGCCACAAGACAATCGCATCTGCCCCTTTTGCTTTAGACCTGAAACCAGACTGTTCTCAAAATGTGCTTTATATTCTCTGGTGAAGTTTAAACTGCTCCAAATTGGAAATCTCTAGGGATTACTACCCCAGGAGAGGGTCTAGCCCTGAATGCTCTTCCTCATTCTCACAGTCTCTGGCACTCTTTTTGCATCCCCAAGATGTTTGCATCTGCCGCCTTTCTTTTAGGATTCAAAAATATTTTTATCAAAACACGCCCCTTATTCTCCACAGGAGAAAAATGGACCAAAATTTCCCAAAGTAAATGGGACTGATACAAATGTCTTGGTGGTATGAGAGTGCTGTCAGTGGGCAGTGAGAATGAGCAAGAGAATTGAGGGTTACCACCTTTCCTGGGGGAGCAATCCCTAGATGTTTCCAATTGGGAGCCCTTCTGGCTTTCCCAGCCAGAGTAAAGCACTTTTTCAGAACAACCTGGTTTCAAGACGAAAGTAAAGGGGTCATTTCGAAATGTCTTGGTGCCGTGAAAGGGTTGTGAGGGGACTGTGAGCATGAGCAAGAGAATTGAGGGCTAAACACATTTCCTTGGGGAGCAATCCCTAGATGTTTCCAATTTGAGCCGTTTTAAGAGCTAAAACAAAGCACATTTTTAGAACATCTTTTTTTGAGACCAAAAGGAAAGGGGGCAGATGCAAGTGTCTTGGTGCCATGAAAGGGCTGCAATGGGACTGTGGGAACTGAGCGCTAACATGTTTCCTGGGGAAACATCACTAGATGTTTCCAATCTGGAGAAGTTTTGCTTTCCCGGCCAGAGTAAAGCACTTTTTCAGAACAATCTAGTTTGCAGCCTAAAGCAAAGGGTTCATTTTGAAACGTCCTGGGGCTATGAAAGTGTTGTGAGGGGACTGTGAGAATGAGCAAGAGAATTGCGGGCTAGCAGCGTTCCTGTGGGAGCAATCCCTAGATGTTTCCAATTGGGAGCTTTTTTGTTTTCCCGATCAGAGGAAAGCACTTCTAGAGAGCAACCTAGTTTGCGGCCTAAAGCAAAGGGGCAGTTCGAAATGTCTTGGTGCCATGAAAGGGATGCAATGGGACTGTGAGAACAACCAAGACTATTCACGGTTAGCACCTTTCCTGGGGGAGTAATCCCTACGTGGTTCCAATTTGGAGATATTTTGCTGTCCCGGACAAAAGAAAGCACTTCTTTAGAACAACCTGGATTCAGACCTGAATCAAAGAGTCCATTTCAAAATGTCTTGGGGCTATGAAAGTGTTGTGAGGGGACTGTGAGAACGAGCAAGAGAATTGAGGGCTAACACCTTTCCTGGTGAAGCAATCCCTGGATGTCTGCAACTGGGATCCATTTTTGATTTCCCGGACAGAGGAAAGCATTTTTTGAGAACAACCTGGTTTGAGGTCTAAAGGAAGGAGGCAGATCCAAATGTCTTCTTCCTATGAAAGTGCTCCGAGGCAACTGTGAGCATGCGCAAGAGAATTGAGGAATAGCAGCTTTCCTGGGGGAGCAATCACTAGATGTTTCCAATTTGGAGCCCTTTTTTTGCTTTTCTAAAGAGAGGAAAGCACTTCTTGAGAACAACCTAGTTTGAGGCCTAAAGCAAGGGGCAGTTGGAAATCTCTTGGTGCAATGAAAGGCTTGCATGGGAACTGTGGGAGTGAGCAACAGAGTTGAGGGCTAGCAGCGTTCCTGTGGGAGCAATCCCTAGATGTTTCCAATTTGGAGAAGATTTAACAGAGAAAAAAAAAGAACATATTTTAGAACAACCTTTTTTTGAGACCAAAAGAAAAGGGGACAGATGCAAATGTCTTGGTGCCATGAAAGGGCTGCAATGGGAGTGTGAGAACAAGCAAGACTATTCATGGCTAGCACCTTTCTTGGGGGAGTAATCCCTAGATGGTTCCAACTGGGAGCCCTTATTTCCTTTAGCGTCCAAAAGAAAGCATTCTTTGAGAACAGCCTGGTTTGAGGCCTAAAGGAAGGTGGCAGATCCAACTGTCTTCTTCGTATGAAAGTGCTCCGGGGCAACTGTGGGAATGAGCAAGAGAATTGAGGAATCAGACGTTTCCTGGAGGAGTAATAGCTAGATGTTTCCAATTTGGATCTTTTTTTCTTTCCTGATCAGAGGGTAGCACTTCTTGAGAAGAACCTGCTTTCAGGCCTAAAGCAAAGGGGCAGATCCAAATGTCTTGGGGCTATGAAAGGGTTGCAAGGGATCTCTGCGAGTGAGTAAGAGAACTGAGAACTAAGAGCTTTCCTGGTGACGCAATACCTAGATGTTTCCAATTTGGAGTCCTTTAGCTTTCCCGGCCAGAGGAAAGCACTTGTTTTTGAGATCAATCACGTATCAGGCATAAAGCAAAGAGGGCAGACCCCAATGTCTTGTTGCTAATAAAGCATTGCAAGGGGACTGTGAGCATGAGCAGGAGAATTAAGGGCTAGCACCTTTCCTGGGAGAGGAATCCTTAGAGGTTTCCAATTTGGAGCCCGTTTAGCATTGGTTGCTTGAGGAAAACACCTTTTTGAGAACAAGCTGGTTGAGGCCTACAGGAAGGCGGCATATCCAAATGTCTTCTTCCTATGAAAGTGCTCCGAGGCAACTGCAAGAATGAGCAAGAGAATTGAGGGCTAACACCTTTCCTGGTGAAGCAATCCCTAGATGTCTCCAATTGGGATCCATTTTTGATTTCCCGGCCAGAGGAAAGCAATTTCTGAAAACAACCTGCTTTCAGGCCCAAAGCAAAGGGGTCATGTCAAAATGTCTTGGGACTATGAAAGGGTTGTGAGGGGATGGTGAGAATGAGCAAGGAAATTCAGGGCTAGTATCTTTCCCGAGGAAGCAATCCTTAGTTGTTTCCAATTTGGAGCCCTTTTGATTTCTCAGCCAGCGATAAACAGTTTTTTTGGAGAACGTGGTTTCAGGCCGAAAGCAAAGAGGACAGAGCCAA
>VWZK01010081.1:0-13258 GCA_013396935.1 Baryphthengus martii | reverse complement strand
TCTGATCTAGTGAGAGATGTCCCTGCCCACGGCAATGGGTGGGGAACTCAATGATCTTCAAGTTACCTTCCAACCCTGACGATTCTATGATTCTATACATTAAACAGATATATAACAATTTTAAACTCAATTATATAGTTTTTCAAACTTGGAAATCATTATGTCAGTTTGACGTAGTTAAAACTGCACTTGCTCCCTGGTTATTGAGTGTTAAATGGTTTTAATGATCATCCAGTACTCTTTCTCTTTTGATTATTGAGCCTTTTGGAGTCATAATTTTTTTTTTTTTTTTTTTTTCCCCCTCTTTTATTCACATTTTCAACTTTTGTTTTGGAATTTTTTTTTTTTTTTTGAGGGCTGGATATTTATTTTTCCAAAGTGAAAAAAAAATTGAAAGTTGAGGTTCTTGAATGATATATTAATTCAGTGATTAGGACTTAGACTGGCAGAGTCAGTATACTGTGTTTCTGAGGCCAAATATCTTCAAGTGTCTGAAGCTACAGATGGAGTTAAGTCTGATGAATGAGGAAAATGGACTAATCCATTGTAGTGCTGCTTCTGCTACCGTAACAGCTGTACCTGGGACAACTGCTTTGCTTGCTGATTGGGGCATGTGTTGATAACATGGTACTCAGCCTGGTACTCAGTACAGGATGCAGCATCTTCCTGGGTACCTACCCTCAAAGTTCAGGCAGCAATAATCTCTGCTTTAGTGTGACAGCATAGCTCCTAGCAAGTTGACTGCAAAAGCAGTCCTTATGATAGCTTTAAACTGGTTGAGACTGTAGCTTTGGCATCCTGAGCTATCAGGATTCGTTGAGCAGAAAGATGGTAGTACAGAGCTGTGCTCTGTGCTCTCTTTGCCGCTTTTCGATCTCTCAGGCTTAGCTTGGTCAGACCTAAACATGTAGCATGTGGTTTTGAACACCCCAGAACCTGACATGCAAATCTATTTTTGAATTTTGCAAATGAGCTTTCACCATCTTAATATGTGAAACCAAACCCTCAAATTTTTATGCTTTTGTTCTTCAGGCTATCTAAATTTAAATTTACTATATCGAGTTAATTTCTAATAGAAGCTGTAGGGGACATGATCAAATGTCTTTTTAACTTCAGCTTCTGTCTACTGTCATTGATCTGCAAATTTCTCTTTCAGAACAAGTTAAAAACCCTTTTCACATTGTCTGTTCCCTGCCTGCCCATTGTGAAAACCTATTTGGTTGGAAAGCATTAAACAATTCATCAAGGCTTCTGATCTTTTGGAATAGGTGCTGGTTAACGTTTCGGCAATACATTCCTGAATGACAGATTGGATGGTAAGAACTCTGTTTGCAGGGGGAGGTTTGTCCACTTCACAGAAGTCACTTTTGCTGTAACTAACATCAAAGCAGTGGTGTGCTTGGGATTTCAAGAGAATGAAAATGCTTCTATACAGCTCTGCTCCTCCCCTCCTCCCCCAATATGGAAAAGGTGCTTAAACTAGATCCTATGCTACCGTGCTGCAGAATTAAATACACAGATTTGGCCCTGCGTGGTCTCTGTATGTGTGTAAGTTCTGAAATCAAAGTGAAATAATGATTAATTAAATTATTTGGATCAAAGATTCAGGTTGTTTAGCAGTATGGTGAGCAACTCTTGTCACCTAGTTAAAAGATGGGTGTTTATTAAATGGTATGTCTGTTTCACACAGGCATGTAGCATGGATCCCTTTTCCACATGTAAGCCTCTGTTGAAGCTAACAGTGTTTGATCCATCACCAGAAGTAGTGTTGATATACCTCTATGATCAGTCTAACACTGTGTAGCCATAGCTACATTGCTTTTACACCTGAGCTAACGTATACTTGTCAAATCATACTATGCCGTTGAACAGTGCAAGTGCTGCTAACTAGGATTTGTCAGTCCTAAAGGACACTGTGTGGGATAGACTTTAGACTCCTAGAGGACTTGGCTTGTAACCCAATTCTTGAAAAGTAAAATCAGCACTATTTGGATAGACACACAAGACAAAAGCAGAATGTGAAAAACTGGCTGGCAATAAAGTTCTGTCTAGAAATAAAGAACTTATATTTTTATATTTAAATACATTGGAACTAAGCATGGAAATTATTTCCTTAGATTATGGTAAATACTTCATCACACAATTCAGAGACTGATTGTCATCGTTATATAAAAATGACCCAAACCTCTTGAGAACAGTTATGCAGAACAAAATTCAGTGGCTTGGTTCAAGTGACAGTGAAACTTTTTTTTTTCTTTTAAATGTCACTCTTCTGTTGGAATAAGGGTGATATAGATATGGGCTGTAGTTAAAGCCTCAGATGCAGTGTTCTGTCACTGTTCTCATGTCTGGCCTCTTTACCACAAAGGCCTAGCAACTGCAGTGTTAGTCTATGGGACAAACATAGTTGCTAACTTCTCAGCAGCGCTCTGCAGCATCTGCTTCTAGCAACAGAAAGGCACACAATGATTAATATATTTTAGGGAAAATAAACCAACAAACTTTAACAAAATAGTACTGAACTATATCTCTAATGGACATTGTGCTTTGACTGCAAAATATTCTACTTTTTGTTGTAGTGGTTTGGTACAGATATATTATTAGGTTAGAAGTACTGAATTTCTATAAATGTGGGTGACAACTATTCAAGATTTTTTAGAAGCTGTGATGTTCTATACCAGTGTGTCTTGTTTACAGTCATGGGAAAATGATATTTGTGTCTAAAGATTGTGAAGCTTTCTAAGGCTGTATTCTAAGTAGTTGGTATATACAGATGATATAAGGAGCATATGGTAGGTGCCTTTCTCTGATTTTTCTTTGGAATAAGTTACAATTCTTAAGTATAAAATACATCCTGACAAAAAGCTGCTTTTGCATCACCCTGTGTATTTGTCTCTTCTGGGTGTCTATCTTACCACATTATCTCATGGTGTCACTGTCTTGAAGATGATTTGGTTTGTATCCAAGTCATCTTTAAGTTGCTTTTGCTTTTATTCTGTATGCACATATGTAAATACACATTTTCACTTCCTTTTCTTTAAATAAGCCCTTGGACTTTCAAATGTGCACAGAAAAATAAGGAATAGAAAGGAGTTAAAATACCTATTATTATACTGTACCCATGAATGTCTCTGCTGGTTGAAGATGGGTCTTGGAGAAATAATACTCACTGTCTACTCACCTTTCTCCTGTGTAAAATCATGCTCATTGGAGAAGGATGTATTTTAACTCACTAAGCTGTTGCACTGCACCAAAAGCAACAGCTTGCTTTTCCTATTGTGTGTGATACACAGGGTAAATTGCTGTGTGTATTGTCTGCAAAAGTCAACTAGTCCATGGGATCAAAAGGTCCCTATATCTGGCTGTTTCTCTGATGTGATACTGGCAGACCCCTCTCTGAACACATAATGCAAAATTTAGTTGTCACCTAGCCACCAGTTTGCAAAGTGCCCTTCATGTTATAAAGCTGTCAAGTCTTCTGTGCTAGATTGATTTCTCCCTACATCAAAAGACCAACGATGAGAGCAAGAGGCAGTCAGTTTTCTTAATTAGGTTCCATTTTAAATATGTGCTTGTACTCCTGGCAGTGTGAGTTGAAGCTGGGTCCTGCACCCAGTGAGGTGGATTTAACATTTTCAAAAGGCTCATTTTTATTTTATTGTATATTTGAGCACTTGTTCTTTAATGGTCATCTCTTTTTTAAAGTCATGTCAAAACACTTAAATGGAGGACCAGCAGCCTGTAAAATCATGAGATGAATTTAGAAATGCAGAGCTTGTTGCAGGATTATTTAAATGATTGCCTTGCTGCTTTTCCAACATTATCCTGACAGCGGCAGGAGAGTGTGTAACACCTTTTATTCTGCTTCACGTATCTATGATTGGTGGAAAGTAAATTTGTGGTTAAGAATTAAATGACAACATTGACATAACAGATGTATTTTCATTCCTTCCAAAAGGGCCTCCACTAGCACAAGGACTATCGCCAACTACAGAGACCTACTAGTTCCCCTATATAAGATCTTCATGTTATACCAAAAGAATAAAAAATATACATGACCAGACAATGAAGACTTTTGTTTAGTGTTGGTCTGCTCTTCACTATTTGATGTCATCTGTTCCTCTAGCCATTCAAAATTTATTTTTCAGAGGATTTTAGTGACCATGAATGTGAGATGAAAAGTCTCTTCCCTTGGGAAGAGTCTTAAAGAGCAGAAATGTCTCAAACTGAAGTTAATTTAACAACATTAGTGACCATAAAATTATGATAGTAACTCTGTGTCCAGCAGAAACAGCAGTGCCTGTGCAGATACAAAACCTGCTACAGACAGAGGATCAAAATGTGGCCAGATCAGTGAAGATCTTCAGCTGTAGTTAAAAAAGCAAACATGAATCTTCTCATTTTTTTTCCTATGCCCGGAGGTGGGCTTCCTAATATTGCTATAGTTGTCAAAGGCAAAGCAGCAGCAGACAGATACTTTCCCTCCAGGTTTGGCAATATCTAAAATCACTCTAGAGCTCACGAACAAGCTGCTGTGCTACCTTTATGTGGTCCGTATTTCATCCCACAGTATGGAGACAAGAAAGCTTTTGAGGAACTTCCCTTTCTAAATATTTTTTCCACAAGTTGTGCTGCCTAGGCTGCCTATGATATTATGCAGTACACGCAAATCCAATCTGCTGCAGGCACATGCTTGTCCTCAGTGTAAGCTCTGTGACTTCTCATCTTCAAATTATTTGTTTGAGTTGCTACTGTAACACGCTGTTAGAATTCTAAAAGCAGGAAGATGCCAATGCAACAAGAGCACCTTATGTTCTTATGGTGTTACTACCCATGGCTTGACTTAAATTCCCCATGGTTTTGACAGAAGATATCAAGCTTCTAAGGATTGCTTGTGATATCCTTACATCACAGGAGAACATGGCAGTCTCCACTTGCTTTCAGGTATATACATTTCCATGTACTTTTAGTATATACAACAAATAAAGATACTCTTTGCAAGTACACCAGTGTATCTTTTCTTTCTTTTTTTCTTTTTTTTTTTTTTTAATTACTTTGACATTTGAGTAGTCAAAAGGTGCATCTTAAGCATCAAGTTTTGAAAATTGATTTTGATTTCTTAACTAACAGTTAAAAAGCTGTATACAGTGTTCAGTGAGAAGTTGAACAAGTAAGATTTGCAGACACAGCCAGCAAATATTAAAACTGCTGGTGTAAATAATTTCTTTGTACTAAACCAAAAAAGAAGCTCTCTCTTTCCATCATTAGAAGGTCCTGTATCTTATCTTGATTCTTATTCCTTATTAGAATTTAATAACTTAGTGTTCTTTCTGTATTAGGATCTGTGTGTTGCACAGCTGTGATCAGGTGATCTGAGGGTGGAAGTAAACTAAGAAGCTCTCTCTTAAACTTAACCTGACCATAACTCTTCTCTTCCTGCACTGCATTTTCCTCTGGCTCTTTTCAAGGTGTAGGGTGATTCTTACAACTGCTCCCTGCTGGTATCCTATCACTTTTGTGTACTTCGTTAAATATGCGCAACAAGTGTAGCTGCAGACTTGGCAAGTTGTTGATGTGCATTATTGACACTCAGTTCTAGTGACTTATTTAGAGAGGGGAAAAAAACCTAAACAACAAAACTTTTATTTTTCTGCACAGTGGCCTAGTAGTGTGAAGTTGTGAACTTTACTAAGATTAATTTGGGATAAGAAAAGCACAAGTAATTACCTGCTTCTCTGGCCTCTAGCAATTGCTCTAGTGCAATAGCAACAGTTATTTCTTTTTTTTTTCATTGCATCTCTAATTCTTAAGATTGTGCTTTCTCTTTTCTTCTCAATTGCTAAAACACTAGTGGAAGTAATGGTTGTCTGTTTTAAACCCATGCAACTTCTTCCACTTCTCTGGTGAGGTATATTTGTACACAGGATCCGACAGTTGCAGCTGGAGCTTCTCACAGCGTGAACACACTTTCAGTCACGGAAAGTAGTTTCTTCGTAGTGGATGATATAAACTATATGTGGAAGAAAATATATTTTTAAAGGGATACTGCCCATTTTCCTGTAATCCCTCATCTTGCCTACTGAGTACTCCAATATGGTCTGTCTTGCCTGAGTAAAGTAGCCAACTTGACTAGTTTTCTTTTGTAAAACATTACCTTAACCTGCTCATAATGTAGTGAAAATACTTCATCACCAGATGGCAATGTTGCATGAGACTAACCACGGTGCTTCCCCTGAGGGGTTCAGTGAGACCCATGGAAGGAAGTGATACAATTTGATCGGAAGAGTAAGTAGCCATATTCGTAAAGCCCTTTTATCGGTTTTTCAAGTACATACAATGGAGGTCAGAAAGGATAATTTTCTTCTTTGTCAAGCACAAAGAAAGTCTGGAAAGAAGTTCATATGAAATTCAACCAAATTAAAAGATTAAGGACACTTCTTAACAAAATACGTGTCCACACAGTTTTGCAATTGCTCTATATGATAATTAACACTCACAGACATTTCCAAGGTTACACTAACTGTATGCAAGAATTCTACAGCTGGTGGTTCCCAGAAAGCAACTGTGAGAAAATCATTTTCGTATGAATGATTACCAAGGCTCTGAAAGAACATTTTTTTCCTAATTTTAAGGTGTCAGTTGACTATTTCTCTTATGCCATTACATAGCTTTAGATAGTTTTGTTTCTGTCCATAGAAATAGCTTTCTAATATGATTTTGCTTACACAGAATTTTCCCCTCAAAATTTATTTGAACAGAAATAATTATGTAAAGACATATTCTGCACTGAATGCTCCTTTGAGATCATTGGTATTCTAATCTGCCTGATTTATTTATTATAACAAACACATATGGGTCCAAAGGAGTACTCATGTATTCCACTTAATGTATACATAATATGGAATCTATTGTTCAGATTATGGTCAAATATCTTATGTTAAGCATTTTACTAATTAAAGTATATTTTAAATGCTCTGAGTGGACATTTATTGAAATATGAGAGCATATAATGTAGCCAACCCAAACGCAAAGTCCCATTGCAAAAGCAAATTCGAGGTTTTCATTTAACAGAGGCACACTTAGTTGTACACTGTCTGCAAATGCACAGAATGTTCCTTTGTCTCTCCAATGTCCTTAGTCCATGCCCACCCTATAGACATAGCTGAAACAGTAGCATCAGTAAACTGTTTCCTGTCTTTGTAGCTATTTCTGGTGGTAGTTGAAGAAAGCCTGTAAATTCATGCTTAAGTTCATCATTGTGTAGATCCCTGGTTAATAAACTGCATAGAATATGTTACTGTCTTGAAGTATGTAGAAAGTAATTTTGGCCCAATCAGTCCCCTCTTGCCTGAGCAGATGACAGTAGGTGACGTTGTCTTTGGATATCTTTTTAATCTATCAGATAATTCTGCCTGCTGTTTTCCAATATTGACTCCAAGGGAAGACTAGGGTCATTTAGTGACTTTCTTAAGCACTTAATTGGAGAAGATGAATCTGGGCCTAAAGCCACACTTAGAAATTATTTTCTTTTTAAGTATTATTGCTCTTCATTATCTTCCTCCTTCTTCCTCTGTTGCAAGGCAGGAAGACAAGGCTGGTTAAGAGCCATATTTTCAATGGTCCCTCACTGAGAGCTTGGGGTGCAACCAGTAATGGATTTGCCTGTACCTTTGAACATCATCTTTATAATTCAGAGTTAAACTGTAAGACAAGATTAAGAAGCAGATTGTCCAGAGACACTTACAGTAGTGATATACTCAATTCTCAGTGGTTCTCTTATTTTGCACTCTCAAGTAGGACTTTTCAGATAGACGCTAATGGGAGTGTCCTGGTTTTGCATCCTCTGCCAGGTGCCAGTCATCTTAGTCATGTCACTGCTTGTTGCCTGGAAGCACACTGTCGTTTCCAAAGTACCCTTCTATCACAGAGGAAATTTGTTCGCTGCCACATCTAGCTGTAGATCTTATGAGTTAATAAATTTATTGGCAACATCTGCCATCATTCAACCTAGTGAAGGAGGGCTGAGATACTTGGAAGCCTGATGTCAGATGAGACACTTGAGAAAATACAGATTACAACTGTGTGTAGAATGAGGGTTTAAGCAATTGCAAATCACCAGAAAAGTTATAACTTGGTTGTTATTCCCCTTTTGTTGTGCCTTTGGTGAGGAAGTTCTTTAGAAAGCAAAATGTTATTGTAACAGTAATTTGACATCTTCTTGTAAAATAGTTTGTTTATATGTTGGAGCCTGATAGGCAATGTATGTATGCAAATTACATGGCAAGATATTTCATTACAATCATGTTGCTTATTCAGGCTGAGTCACTTATCTAGGCCACTGTACAATAAGATGTCAAACTATTGTTGCAGTGACATCACTTTCCCTTCTCCTTCTAATTTCACACTGGTAATTTTTCCAGAACAAGAAGGGCAGTGTGTGAAGATTGCATCTATTAAAGCGGATTTGGGCTGACAGAGTAAATAATAGCATAATAGTAAACAGCAAATAATAGTCTAATGCGTGGAAGAAAATTCTGCACTTTCAGGCTGCTGAAAGCTTGCTTCCTTTTCACAGTATTGATATTAGATTTCAAGTGGATTTTACAAAATCTCCTGTAGATATCTGAATTAAAATCTATTTAAAAGAAAACTCTTAACCAGAAATCCACAGCATGAAGAATATCACAGTGCACTGTTTTTAAAAAATATTTACTTTTTGTTTTTAAAGGAAGTTGCATCAGTTGGTATTTCAGGTTATTTTCCTGGAAGAAAAATATAAAGTGAGATAGTAAGAACAAAGAGAAATATTTTCTACTTCCTGAAAAACTCCATGGTATAGGTTTGTACCCTCAAGTGAGGGAAAATTTCTACTCCCTAATCCCCTAGACTCTGTCATAATATGTACATTTTTCTACTGATAAAGTACTACCTACTGACGTTTTAATCGAGATCTACCTTGCTCAATTTGAACTGCATGGGGGTCAATCATGCCATGTTTTTATTCTGTTTTTTTTTTGTTTGTTTGTTTTTTGAAAGAAGGTAAACAAGTTTTGAAGTGTCTTTGGATATAACTAATAAAAGAGTTCACATAGAAATAGATACCACAAAATAGCTTCTCTGGGAAAGCAAACATCTTGGACATAAAATGATTTTAAAATACCATCTTTGTTTTTTTTTTAAGTAGAGCTAATAATTTCATAAGAAAGCTCTGAACAGTGACATGAACTAGTTTATTTTACTGTCACAAAACTGATGGAAGAGGTATGAATAACATCTGTTGTGTGATGTCAAGATACATTCTTAATTAAGAAGTCCCTTGTATTGCAAAAAAAAGAGCTGATGCACTGAGCTATAATATATAGGGAATTTACCTTTTGTTTTCAGAGCAAATTGCTTTGTATTGGTACTCCAGCTGGAGCTGAAACACTCCTGTGTGGTATTGCTGTGTGACAAACTGGTGACATTTGCAGTCATTCTCAGCCTGGATGACCAGAGTGGGCCTGCCTGGCTAAATTCACTTGGTTCTCACCTGCCTGTAGGAGTTGTTACTAGAAGAGAATAAACATGGTGTGACAGTGTGCACAGAAACCATGGAAATCTTATGCACCCACTCCAGAGCAGTAGTTCCTGCATGTCCTTCATAGGAGTCCAGTGTGCATTTGGCCTCAAGTTGTACTTCCGCTTACGACTCAGAAGTGTAACTCCGCTCAAGGTGCATCTACAGTGGAGAAGAACACCTGTGGAAAATCCTACCATTTTTGTTCATTTTATTTTTTACAGTTTTGACATTGAATACAAGCCAGGAATTGGTTCTAGGTCACAGAAATACCTGGCCATTGGGCATTCTCCATATTGGACTATGACGCAAAACTTAAAAGCTAGATTACCTGTTAGATATCTCTGTATTCATTCTGTGGCTTGCTTTGTCTCTCACGTAATTAAGAAACTGGAAGACTGAAGGGCAGTTTCAGTTTAAGAGAAGTAGAACAAAAATTGGCCCTTGACAGGAACTGTTAAAAAAAGAGAAACTGTTAGACTTGATTTGTTTCTCCATTTACATGAGAAGATGTCACAGAAATTATAGGCCATGGTGGAGTGTCTGCTAATTCTAAAACACGGTTTTAGAATAAATAAGAGTTTTATTTGCTTAAGACATCTTATGAAGTGTTCTGTAGCTACTGATAAAGTTTCTTTTATTTTGAGACAGAAAATTTAAGAAANTTTTTGAAAAAAAAAATTTAAAAAATTTTTTTTTTTTTTTTTTTTTTTTTTTTTTTTGATGAGGCATATTTACAGTCCATTTGAAAATTTTTGGTTACTTTTCTAAAATGTTGCAACTCTCTCTTTCAAGAAACATGACAGTTCCTTATAGTGTAGATGCTGTCTCTTGCTCTATTTCAGTGGCTGAAAGATACCAACCTCTACCCTTCTCTTCCCTCCAAATTCTCTAAGGTTCATGCCACTGTCCATTATATCTGTTAATTAATCTGACAATTACTACACGTAGAGTATAACACCAATGCAGTCAGCTTATGTTATGCATTATGCATTTGTTAAAAATAGACAAGACCAATTTTATTCCATATGTTGACTGTGTAAGGTCCAGGCAAACCTCACGTATCAGCATGGTGAGTTGGACCTGATATTAATTACCACCAAGTCTGTTACAGGAGATGCCCCTCACCCCTGTTTACACTTCTTTGGCTCCTCCATGGATTTTTTTCATGCAGGCTAGCCATTGCTACTCCTGTATGTTGGTCACCATCTGGATTCTTTCCATAGAGACACCAGTTAACAATGTACATAATAATACATAAGAATAGACTAAGATACTATTTTTTTTTTTTAAAAAAAAAAAAACAATAGAGATTTTTGCTTTCTTTCCTTTCACAGGCCTTTTCTGAGTAATATCTTGCATTGGGGAGAAGGAATAAAGCACAAAATGCAATAAATAAAACAGCTCATCAGACTCCTGAAAACTCTCAAAACTCAATTGCCTAGTTTTAATGATACATGTACAAACTGGATTTTGTCACAGAGCTATTCCTGTGCTCTGTTGGACAAAGCGAAAAGTACAATAGGTAATTTACTGGGATCCAGGGTTAGGATTAGCAGGGCCCTAGTGAACAACAGGCAAAAAAGGCTGCAGAGGATCACTCAGAAACTAATTAAGCAGACTGCCATGTTAGGGCCGTAGTTAGTCCAGTACTCTATATCCAACAATCTCAATAACCAGCTGCTTTAATGATAGGTTAACAAGTCTTGAAATAAACTGTGGAATAATCCATTCAGAGAGGAAGATAGATCTCAGATTCAACTAATTTTAGTAAAAAAGAAATTAGCTTCTGGAGTACTTTCTCCTAAATAAATAAAAAAATAAGGTTCAATGTTCTCCTATGTTCACTTGAAAGGTGAACGTTAAGTATTCCTTTCAGTTCTCCTGTTTGCTGAAAAAATAAAAACCTAAAAAACACCCCTTAAACTCCATGTAATTTGAACTCAGATGTTTGAGTAGTGTTGACTACACTGGCATTTTCTGAATATATTTCTAAAATATATCGCAGTGATGTTTCATGTGCTACTGGACAAGAATAAATTTACCTAAAAAGAGGGAGGAAGAACCTCTGCACTTTGATCGATTATCTTAGCGAAGATCAAGAAGCAGGATGTGAGAGGAAAACATGGATGATCATGTCAGCTCATGCTAGCTTATTCATGAAAGCTAATAAAAATCACATTGTGCATGACAACTATGAAAAGCAGAAGTAAATCTTAATACACAATCAATAACATTATTCAACTAGTGCAACAGATTTTGTGAAATTAATCATTACTGCAATGGTAACATGTGTGTAGTTTGTTCAGGAAAAAAAAGTCTGATCTTGAACATGAAGAACACAATATGCTTGCCTTGACATTCTCAGAACATACGCCATTATACTTGTTCACAGTCTATCATAAAATGTGTGGTCTTATGTGGCAGACGTCTAGGCAAAATTTTTTTGTCTTTTTTAGACAAAAATCTTTAATCAGATGACAAACCCAAAATAAAATGTAGAAAGCACCAGCACTAAGTGAAAAACTTTGTATTCAGTGGAAGATCTTAACAAATCTAAGACCCAGGCTGTACAAAAAAATACAGGAATTGACAGGTGAAAGTTTTGTTTTGCTAAAGATGGAGACAGCAAGTAGAGATAGAAGGCAAGCACATCTAGAACTGAGTTTATGAAATGAAAATGAGGGAAATTGAAGGAAGATTTTATAATCCTTGGGAAGGGAGGAATGAAGAAAGCAAAATGAATATCATGAACTTCCAGAAATCACATTTCAGTGAACTCTCAGAGTTATTTAAGATCACATGGGAGGAAAGTCTGATGAACAAACTACAGAGACCTGTTGCTGGACAGATAGGTAGTGTAAATAAGACCAAGTCATGGAAGCTTTATTGACTTCAAGAAAGGATTGAATGCAAAATGTAAACTTTGTTATCTAGTTGACAGTCTAATGGAAAAGAAGTATAATGTGACTATGTAGTTAGAAAGTCAAGGCACAGAGTGAGCTTAAGTAGCAGGAAATATCAATGGTAAAAAGAAAGCATTTTTAAAGTAAGTTAATTTTAAGTTCTGCAAGTCTATTATTAGTAAAAGGAAGTTGAAAGGAAAAGGAAACCTTTTCCCTTCCCAAACTATATACCATCAAATGATATATAGACCTTGTTGCATTTAGCTTTAACAAAAAGGTCAGTTAAGAGTAGATGGTTAACACAGTTAATACCAATGACAAAAGATTCAATCTGAAGGGCAGAAAGAACAGATTAGTGAGCACTTAGATAAATCAGATATTTTCAAATTGTCTGGACTGATAAACTTTGTAATATACTTTTTGACCTGGCTGAAACAATTTCAGAATGGTTGGAAGTTGACTTTGAGAAATGATGGAGGACAGCTGTGGAACAGGAGTGATAGGAAAGGGCAAGCATAGTGCCTAGTATTATTTTTTACATAGAGACAGGGAAAGGAGAGATCCAGTAAGTACGCATGAACAAGCTACTTCAGTTCCCAGAATTCTGAGCATTTGAAAAATAAAAACGAAGGGAGTAGCCTAGTATTATTTTTTACACAGAGACAGGGAAAGGAGAGATCCAGTAAGTACGCATGAACAAGCTACTTCAGTTCCCAGAATTTTGAGCATTTAAATAATAAAAGGGAAGAGAGCAGTAACTAACCTGATGTATTGGATTTGGGTGAGCTGGAGTTAA
>VWZK01010073.1:0-54047 GCA_013396935.1 Baryphthengus martii | reverse complement strand
AACTCCCTGACAGGAGGCTGAAGCCAGGGCGAGTTGGGCTCTTCTCCCAGGGAACAAGCGACAGGACAAGAGGAAACAGTCTCAGGTTGCCCTAGGGGAGGTTTAGGTTGGAGCTGAGGAACATTTTCTTCCCCTGCAGGGTTGTCCAGGCCTGGTCCAGGCTGCCCAGGGCAGGGGTGGAGTCCCCATGATCCCTGGAGGGGTTTCCAAGCCATGGAGATGTGGTGCTGAGGGACAGGGGTTAGTGGTGCCCTGGAAGGATGGGGGAATGATTGGACTTGATGATGTTTAAGGTCTCTTCCAGTCAGAACGATTCCATGATTCTGTGGTTCCTTTGGCCTTATGGCAAGGCAGAGTTGTTCCTTCATGTACCTGGAAACTCGGGAAGGTCTGAGAGAGGGTTGCGTATCTCGGGCTTCGCAGTCCCACACAGACTGGGCTTTGCTGTGCTCCTGCCATGAGTTTCACCTTTCCTGGTGGTGCTGTTGAATGTTGTGATTGGCACTAAACTGGAATAAAAAAAAAGCTGAGTTTGTCCTTAACCCTGCAGATAGATAGTCGTTTTGTCCTCCTGGTGTTGGATTTCTGCTGAGTAGGAAAAGGATAAAGGGTTATTTATCAGCAGTGTCCTATTGGAGCGTATGATGTTGAACTCTTTAGTCATTGTTCCAGATAGTAATAAGAAAGAGTTTTAATTAATTTAGTTTTCCACAATAGAAATGTTCAGCTCTTTTTGCTGAGATGGCATATTATAGATTGATTTCATATTCTTCTCATGAAGCATCTTTCAGCTTTGAAGCTCTTCTTGATACTGTACAGTGTTTAGCAGGAGGTTGTCTGAAAGGATCCCTCGAAATGTTCTGAGTTACTGAGAATTTAATAAGAAGTAAAATTCAAATTTAATAATGTTATGGGGAAGAATTGTGTTGGAGAAGCCACCCATGAATTATTGCCCTCAGGTTCTGCAGATGAGTCCTTCCCTATTTCACAGAATCCCGGTGTGGTGGGGGTTGGAAGGAACCTCTGGAGATCATCTCACCCACCCCCCTGCTCCAGCAGGGTCACCCAGAGCAGGAGGCCCAGCACCCATTGTCCAGGTGGCTTTGGAATCTCTCCAGAGATGGAGACTCCACAGCCTCTCTGGGCAGCTTGTTCCAGGGCTTTGCCACCCTCTCAGGAAAAGATTTTTTTTCCTCGTGTTTCCTTTAATTAAATGCAAAGTTCTAATTAGGTCTGTGTTCCCTCATCGTGTATCCTTATGAAATATAGATGCGGCTACTTCTCAAAATATCTATAGAGAACTTCCCAATCAGAAAATATTTCAGTCTGAGCTTCTTGCTTTTTGTTGGCTAAAGAAAACACCATCCCTCCTTGTCCTGTCCCAACAGGCCCTGCTCAAAACTCTGTCCCCATCTTTCTTAGGCCTCTTTGAAGTCCTGAAAGACCCTGGGAAGGTCTGCTCAGTTTTCTCATTCCTCTGGTAAATCGTATCCTAAATTCTGAATAAGAGATTCAGCAAATTCATTAACAGGAGCTTTGCTCCCCTGGACCTCATCCTTTCATCTGTCCTGGAGGAGCACAGGTGTAGTTTGGGAGCCAAATTCCAAGGGAGGAGGCACGTAAGGTGAGGATGGGCCTGTAGGGAGAAGAAGAATTTCACTTCTGTGAAATCTCCTGTTTTCTACTACTAGGTATTAATTTTTTCAGCTTGTCTTATCTGTCAGCACTGGTACAGAAAGTCTAACTTAAAATGTAGCCTGTCTGGGAATTATACATCTCTTATTTACCGTGTTGGTAGGTGGATTTATAAAAATACCATTTATTTTGCTACCGTGCTTTGAAATATCGCAGAAAATTGAACTTAAGTTAGAGAAGCCATCAGAAAGGACCAGACCATTATCAGCACTGCTCTCTTTCTCTACTTAATCGCTTTTCCTGCACTTTGGGGAGGAGGGAATGAGAACACTGCCTACAACAGGGTTTTCCTTTAGATAACATGCAAACGTGCAAAGAGCTCTGTCTTTATTTTTCACCCTGATGAGAACCTCGCAGTAATTCCTGTCCGCAGGGGCTGCGGAACCTTCTGAAGAGAGCCGAGCGGCGCCGCACGGCGTCAGAAGCTGCCTTCCCCATAAACCTCCTGCCCATATGTGCTGACTCTTCTGTCCCAAAAACCTCCCCAACAGACCAACCCCCGTGGCGTAGTCAGATGGTTCATGGGATCTCAAACCAAAGGTAAAAACGGGTTTAAAAATGCAAAAGCTTCCCCCAAAAGCCGCCGCTTCTTGCGCGTTGCTTTTTAATCCGAGGGTTTCTATCAATTAAATTTTGATTGCACGGGTTTCTGATCTTTCTTTCACAGTAAACCGGTTGCTAAATATTTTATGGCCCAACAGTCAAATGAGCAGCACCAAAAAGTTAGGATAATTTGTCTTAGGAATGGTTGTTGCTTATAGCAGCGTATTCATCTGGCGGAGTCACCTGTCTTGTAGGAAGAGGAGGTTCATTTAAAGGATAATCTATTATCTTCCCTTAGTATGCCCGTGATTCGTCACAGGGATATCTCACTGCAGCCTGATTACCCTGCTGCAGAGACAATATCCATAATACCTGTAGGCTCTCACAATTACTGGAATTACTTTAGTGCCATCAGTCTTGACATCGGATGCCGGTTGTCCTAGATTATCTTTTTCTTATATTTGCGAAACTTAAATCCTTTAGCGGGCCCACGTCGCTGTCATCGTGGTTTATTTATATGGTTTTCAACATTGATCATGTTTGATAATTAATATTTCTGATTAGAGCTGGAGTGTGTGTGTGATGAGGGAAAAGACTGAGAGCCCTGGGGCTGTTCAGCTGGAGCAGAGCAGCCCCAGAGGGGAGCTGAGCAAGGCTGAGCAAGACCTGAAGGGCTCTGGAGAGCAAGAGGCTGGGGCCAGACTCTGCTCAGCGATGCCTAGAACCAGGACAAGGAGCACCGGGCACCAACTGGAACCCAGGAGGTTCCCTGGGAGCAAGAGGAGCAACTTCTTTGGGTGTTGGAGCCCAGCCCAGGCTGCCCAGAGAGGTTGTGGAGTCTCCTTCTCGGGAGAGATTCCAAAGGCGCCTGGACACTGCGCTGCTGGGCCCCCTGCTCTGGGTGACCCTGCTGGAGCAGGGGGGTGGCACCAGATGAGCTCCAGAGGGCCCTTCCAACCCCCACCACGCTGGGATTCTGTGATTGCATCAACCAGCATTGTGGTTTATTGGGGTATTGAGCCATGAGTAAAATTCTGTGGTGTAGGATCAATTGTCTCTATTTTACTTGTATTTCCAGCTTTGTTTATATTTCAGCTCTTTGGTGATTTCTTTTTGCTCCAGAGAAAGTTCAGCTTTTTTTTCCTTGTCCGTCATCTTACACTGAGTGCTAGAACAGATACATCCTTTGTTTTGGATGTATTTTCGAGAGTGCTTCAGAGGATCATCATAATAATCACCCTTAAATGAGATTCCTAACAACAACATGAAGAAAGTAGAAGGTAATTTTATGTTGAGACATCTAAACTAAACAAGATGAAAGGCTTTCCCTGGGGCGAGGAAGGTAGTGAGCCTGAGGTTCATACTGGTTTCAGGAACTTTGTTATTCCTACGTTAAGTCTGTGCTAGGATGACTTCACCACTTGTTCGCCTGGGTTCACCTATTTCTGGGGGTGTTGGTTTGTGTGTTTGTTGCTGCTCTTTGATGCTGGGGACAGGGAGGGGTGGAGGCCTCAGTGTGAGGTGCTTTTGTATGAATTAATTCCCCAAATGCTGAAAGAGTTGATGGGGATTTTGGAAAAGTGCAGACCAAACGAATGTGCCTGGTTAGGAATATGTCTCTTCTCTTTGCTTCGCTCCAGGCTCCAAAGTAGCAGCACAAAATGGCTTTGGTCCTTAAATTGGACAGTAGAAATTTCTGGTATGTGCCTGAAATTTGGAGATGGGCTCTCTCCAGGCAGGTTTCAATATTTCTCTTCTGAGGAAAGGCAGAGAGCCCTGGGGCTGTTCAGTCTGGAGAAGAGAAGACTGAGAGGGGATCTTATTCGTGTTTCTAAATATCTGAAGGGTGGGTGTCAAGGAGAAGGGGCCAGGCTCTTTTCTGTGGTGCCCTGGGATAGAACGAGGGGCACTGGGCACAAACTGGGACACAGGAGGTTCCACCTCAACATGAGGAGAAACTTCTTTTCCTGTGAGGATGACAGAGCCTAGACCAGGCTGCCCAGAGAGGTTGTGGAGTCTCCTTCTCTGGAGACTTTCCAAACCCATCTGGACATGATCCTGTGTGACCTGCCCTGGGTGATCCTGCTGTGGCAGGGGTGTTGAAGTAAATGACCTCCAGAGGTCCCTTCCAACTCCTACCGTTTTGTGATTCTATGGAAAAATTCTTGTTTACCAAGGTGGTTGAAAGGGGCAACCAAGATCTTCCCCCACAGAGATGTCTTTAAATGACAGCTCAGGTTGACTTGTCACAGAGAAAGGTCAGAACAGTGTTGCTGACCAAAAAGTGGAGGCTGAAACGAAGAGGAGCCCATGGGAAGTAGAATCATTTAGGAAGGGGCACCCGGAGGTTATCACCGATGCGTAACCCTCAAAAGTGCTGGTACGTGCTGTAGTGGGGTTAAAAACTCTGTCTCCGTGGGCTGGAGAAAAAGGCTAGTGATGGGACCATCAGCTGCATTATGGCTTCAACAACCCAAGTGAGCAGCTGGAGCTGTACCAGCCAAGCTGCCAAACATCATGAAATGCGTTTGGGGACAGCGGGTAAATGTTAAACCGAGTGATACCAGTCCAAATTCCTCTGTCTTTTTAGACGACGGAAAAATGTCGGCGCCCTTCTCTCGGCTCTGCTGCGAGTTTGCAGTTTTTGAAGCCTTACTCCAAGGTTACTCCTCTGCGTGGAGCTCTGTGGAAATTGTTCCTCAAATAGGGACTGAGGCAGGGGCACGGCGGCTCTTGTTTGTTCTGTGTCTCCTTCCTTGTCCTTCCCGATGTGTCCTGATACCACCTGAGTGGCGTGAAAGGCTTTGAGTGCCAACTGGTGATATTTAAAATAAAAGGAAGTCATTTGAAATCCTGGTTCTGTTCCTATATTCAGTGCTGCCTGTGTGCGGAATTCTTTAAAAACCAATTTTCTGTACTTCTTCCTTACTATTTTTTTTTACTGTTTGAATACTGGCTGTACCCATAAATACTGTTTTTTTTCTATATTTTATTACTAATTTTTATTATTTTATTACTAACATTAATAGAAATGCAAACCAAGATGGCTAAAAGAGATTTATTGAGGGCAATTCTTTAGATTTTTAGTATAGCAGGGAGAAGAGATGTGGGGAAAGGCAGTTGCATTTAGAAAACCCAAAATAAATGGTCTGACCTTCAAAAGTCTTAGGCACTGTTATTTCAGTTCCAGGGTGTACAGCTTAACACTGAGATGGTAGAGCTTTTGAAAGCAAAGCATTTGGGGTTCAAATGGACCTCTTTGGAAAAAAAAAAAAAAAGAAAAAAAAAAGAGAAAAATGATAAATGGTGTTGTGAAAATGTCTCATTAATTTTTTGCTCACTTTCTGTGAAAGTTGCTGAAGTGCTTTCAAAAATGGGAGCGCTTTGTGTACGTTCTCATCGTGCCGATCATCGAGTTTTTAATAAATAAACCTTTTTCCAAAGTGAATTTCGGTTGCGCCGTCATCATCCTGGGGTCTGGTTTTGATTTGTGTGAAGATCCTTGTTGCTGTTCACGCCAGAGAAGTTTCCCTGTGTTCAGAGATGTGGGGCTATTTTTTTTTTTTTCCCCTCTGCTGTTTGGGAATATAGGATTTTCTTTCAAATGAAACAATAATTGGGATTTTACTTGTGCAAAATTGATTTAGAAGCCATAGATAAGAGCCTGTCGCAGTGTTACAGCCCAGAAAGGTGTCAGAGGGGAGCTGGTTGAATATTTTACCCTTTCTGGGACTGACAGACATTGGGAAGGAGCGGAAGCTGCCACGCCATCCGGGCAGAATAACGCAGAGCTGCCTCCAAAACAGCGGAGAGTGGCTGAGATTTGATTCTTCTTCTGGCAGCCAGTAGTTGAAAGAAGTTTGGCAACCTTTGGGCAAGGACTTCTTGCTGAGAACCAATTTTTGCAAATAAAATACCTCCTAAAAAGAAGTACCTTTGCAAATAAGAGCGTAATTATGGTACTGCAGTATGGCTTTTTTTTCCTCTGCAGTCCTCAAACTGGCCTTTTCAGTAAAACATGAAGTAGGAAACTGAAAAAAACATACCTCTGTGGCATTTCTTTTGCATCCACTAAGTTATTTTCTTAATGACAAGAGCTGTTGTCGCCTGCAAATGTATGTCAGGAAATTTCCACGTAGGAGTCGTGCTAAGCAGCTCCTGCAGGGGCTCAGCGTGGAACTGACCTCTCTCAAATGTTCTCTTTTATGTAAAATGCCTAATTGGTGTTTTTTTTGTAAGAGCTTATGGATGCAGCAGTTTGTGCCAAAGGGATTGGAAACTGCAGACGGACGTGGGACTGCTCTGCTGTGGGAAGGGCTGAGCATATGGGGCATTACCACAGGGGTTGGCAGATCCTAATCTCATAAAATGGTTTGGATTGGAAGGGGCCTTAAAAATCATCTAGTTCCAACCCCCCTGCCATGGGCAGGGACTCCTCCCACTAGAACAGGCTCCTCCTGGAGAGCCGAATTAGCTTCATAAAGAGGGCTGCTCATTCCTGCCGTCCAGAGGGGCCTGGACAAACTTGAGACGTGGGCCTTTGTGAACCTCATGAAGTTTAGCCAGGCCAAATGCAAGATCCTGCACCCGAGTCAGGGCAATCTCAAGCATAAGTACAGGCTGGGGATTAATGGATTGACAGCAGCCCTGAGGAGAAGCACTTGGGGGTGTTGAGGGTGAGGAGCTGGAGCTGAGCCGGCCCCAGGTGCTCGCAGCCAGCAGCCCCTGGCCCCCTGGGCTCATCCCCAGCAGCGTGGGCAGCAGGGCCAGGGGGGGATCCTGCCCCTCTGCTCCCAGGGCTCTGGGGAGCACCCGCCCCTTGCAGGGCTGGCTCCAGCTCCGGAATGCTCAGCCCAGGAGAGACAGGGAGCTGTTGGAGCGGAGCCAGAGGAGCCCCAGCAATGCTGGGAGGGCTGGAAGCCTCTGCTGAGAGGCCAGGCTGGGAGAGTTGGGCTTGTGCAGCCTGGAGAAGAGAAGGCTCTGTGGAGGCCTTCCGGGGGCCTGCCAGGGCTTCCAGGGGCCTGTCAGAAAGATGGGGACAGACTTTTGTGCAGGGCTTCTTGTGATGGGTGACAGTTTCAAACTGAAAGAGGGTAGGTTTAGATAAAGTGTTAAGAAAAGATTCTTCACTATGAGGGTGGTGAGACACTGGAGCAGGTTGCCCAGGAAAGCTGTGGATGCTCCATGCCTGGAAATGTTCAAGGCCAGGCTGGATGAGGCTCTGAGCAACCTGCCATAGTAGGAGGTGTCCCTGCCCATGGCAGTGGGGATTGGAACTAGATGATCTTTTAAAGTCTCTTCCAACCCAAACTGTTTGATATTTGTTTCTCTGACTGAACCTTCATCGTGTACTTCCCCTGACACTTGCAGTGATGTGATGAGGAACCTAAGCTGGGGCATTTTAACCGGTAGCTAATGGTGAACTGTGTGCTGAGAGGGTCACTTTCTATTATACAATAGAAACTATTCTGCAGCACAAGAAATGCTGGAGATCCTTTACCTTACCCATGTTGGGTTCATAATTTCTTTCCTAATTTTTTTTTTCTTAAGTGAGCAAATTTGGATCACACATTGGGTTTTACCTTTAGTAGTGAGGTGCCTCCTCGTGCAGCGCATGCTCCCATGACAGCCAGTGTTCTCAACCGAACTTACCAAAAAGGTGAAATTTGGAGCATTTTAAAGGTGGATTTTTACTTTGTGAGTCCAGAAGTGGTGACAGTTTCATTTGTGTCTTCTAGACGTGATGGCAAATGATACTTATTTCTTTATTTGTTGTAATATATAGAGAGCACATGTTGTAAGCAAAGAGAAAACTTCATTTTTAGATCCTTGCAAGCTGTCAGGTAATTGTGAAGGTCTTAAATCCTTTTCGACAAAGTCACCTTTATGAAAATATTTGAAAAGCCCAAATCTAGTGAGGTTGTCGATTGTAATGTTTTGAGTATGGATGTGGGTTTTTAAATAATTTTTCCATTTATTTACTTAGTTGTGTAATCTTTTAAGACCACGTAAGGAAATTTTGGTTGCAAAATAAATGCAACTTGTGCTTTTTCATCCGTTCCTGGTCATGGTAATAGGAACATTATAATGAAACATCCCTCAATTTAGGGTAGTTTTGATTTCTTTGAGATTTTTTCACTGTACTTAAAGAGCTTAGTATTTGCAACTCAGAGATTTCCCTGGTAGAAAACAGAGAAGACTATTTAAAAAGGGATGGTTTACCCCTGAAGGAGAAATATCTGGTCTCTCCTGCAGGGAATTCTTTTCTCATTCTGAAATTTGTCAGCGTTAGTATAAATTGTGAGAATTATTTGATCTTAAAATTTCCCTACCCGTATCCTTTAAAGGGCCATTTGAACTTTTATTATTTAATTGTGAAGATAATTTAAGGAAATAAGGGCTGGGAGCATTTCACGTGCCTCTTCAACTTTTCCTTCAGAGCTGTATTTTACAGGAATTGGAAATAAGTATAAATTTTTGGAATCGCGTGGTTGGTTTTTTTCTTTATATAAAATGTGTTTTCTGAATATTGTTTCCAAGGAAGAATCAGCTGCTTTCCTGTTCTATTTGGATTAGGTTTGTTTGGTTGTATTTTTTCTAATTTTAATAGAGCTGGATTAGTCCAGCATGGAAGCATTGGCTTCCCTTAGGGCAGACTTGCAGATGTCCCAGATCCCAGGAATTTGCTTCGGGAATCCTAAATTCCCATTTGCCTCAGGGTTAAAAAGAGAGAGTGAATCCAGACGCCTCTGCTTTTGGGCAGGAGGGAATTTAATTGTATTAAACCCCTTCCAAAGTGCATTAAACACACTTCTCTGGTCTGATGTGTAGTAATTACCTTCGTCGCTGTGCGACTGCTTCATTTCAGAGCTTTGCTGGGACGGAAGGATGTGAAAGGCTTTCAGTATAAACCTTGACACTATTTCAGTGACTAAATAGCTAATAATTGCCCAGGGCAATGGCCAGCCTCCTCTGTTGCCCTTGCAGCCCTTTCTGGATAAATGTAGGTTTGCAATTACTCCTACAGTTAAAATTGAAATTGATTTTTTTGAGAGAATTTGATACGTGGTGGTTTGGTTGGGTTTTTTTGTGTTTTTTTTTTTTCCTGTGTGTTGCTTGGAGTGCTCGAAAAGATGTCAATGGTCTCGGAATCCGACTAAAGATGAAAACCCCAGCTTCAGATTAAAATTGAATAAGACTGTTAGCTGTTGTTAAATAGTTAATAGACATCCTCAAAAACACCTACAGTACAAATATTGCCTCTAAATAATTACGAGTTTTTTATTAGCATTGTAATTAAGAGCGTGCTGGCTGCAAATGATACCTCAGCAAGTGCAAAAAAAAAGATGAAAAGTAAGCAGATGACTGGTAGTGTATTTTTTTTTTTCCTAGTATTAAATAGATTTTTCCCAACCAGCAGGGACTAGAACAGTTCTTAGCAGGTGGGGATCTGGAAATAAATGTTGTAGTAGGGACGTCTGGATGTGAAACACAACAGAGGTTTAAAGGAACAATATCAAAGAAAAAAAAAAGGGGGATTTTTACCAAGACAATCCTAAGATGAGCACAAATCATTATTTTATGTTGAGCACCACTTTGGAGGCTCAGCTTAAGATGACACAACATTTAGCAACTTTCTGATGTTATTTTTTAGCAAAAACTCCAGTGCGCCACAGAACTCCCTCATGTTCGTGTTTCACTTGAATTTGCAAAGCTTATTTTTCTGGATTTTTTTTTTTTTTTTTTTAGNNNNTTTTTTTGGATTTTTTTTTTTTTTTGTCCAGCAACCCTTGCAGGTTTTTCCACAAGGTTTCCTCTTTTCATTGTCACACTTTGACATGGAAGCAGAGAATTTAACCACCAGCCATTAAACTTTCCTGTGGTCTTCCCCATTCTCACCACGCTAATTAAGAAGATAATCTTCTGTAATTATCCCTCTCTTCAGTGACTCATCATTTTCCCTGACTTACAGGGACAGTCGTAGCAGATCCCCCTGGAATTCACGTGCTGCTCCGAGGGGAGGGTTGAGCTGCCTTGGCAGGAACCAGGGATGGTGAAGGGGGAAGAGTTGGATGAACAGCCAGAGGAGGGAAGAGGGGTCACCAGGAGATGCAGAGGAGGAGACAATCCAATTCATCTGCATCTCCAGCTGCTCCTGTACCTAAAAGTGAATATTAAAATGCATTTGAAGGTTTAACGGTTGCTCCATGGTCATTTTTTTCACTGAGAAGGTTGCCATGATCATTTCCTCAAGTATGAAATTCATCCCTTTGGCTCTTGCAGCCGGTGGAGATTGGAGATTAACTGAAATACCTCACCAGACGGGTAGATAAACACAGAAGTAAGACCAAAGCTATTGGCTGGTTACGGAAAGTCCTTTGTCAGGAGGAAGCAGAGGCTGTGCATTGACCGCTGGATTACCTGGAAGGGGCTGGATTTGCAAATGTGGGGTTGCTGTGTTTGTGCGATGGAAGGTGAACCGGCGCTTAGGTGTTTGCGAAGCGACCGACTTTACAAATCGTTTGAGCGAGCGTCTCTGACAAGGTACCGTAAGCCAAATAAAAGTTCGTCTTCAGCTCTGCCGAGCGTTTGTGAACCATCTAGAGAACCTTCTGTGATGGACTGACTGACATCTGCAGCCTGGGCTTCAGCAGCCGATTTAAAAAACGTAGCGTTCTGACTAGCGGAGAAACAGCACTTTGATTGATGACATCAGTAGGGGAAATAGGACGGAATATGGGCTAGTGAGTATTTTTATTTTTTTTTTTTTGCAGGCATAAGGCCTTTCACAGTGTCTGTTCTGTTGAGGGCTTGTTATACAGTGGTTTGACAATTAAGGGTTTGAGATTTTTGAGATGCTCCCGTCCGATTTACGTTTCCTGGTAGCAAACATCGTCTTTGTAGAGCCCCAGCTTCTATTCTTGTCATAGTTTGTTCTAAAATTCTTTTGATGACGTGGAGCAGCAGCTGGAGTGACCTTTCCTTTTCATATTCATATATGAATTTTTTTTTTTTTTGCTTGTGCCTCAGAACTCTTGTCAGGTAGGAAAAAAAATAATGCTCTTGCATGGCCAAAATCGGATATGTAGGAGTTGAGATCTCAACTCCGTTACACAGGAGAAAAGCAAATGCAAGGAGTTCTTATCTGGTGGAGGTTGGGGGATTAGGCTGGAAATAAGAGGGCTCATAACACACCCAGATAACCCGGTGTCGTTTTGCATTTGATCTCAATTACTTGGACTGATGTAGAAATAAATATTTTCGATTGAAAATGGTGCCGATCTCAGAGGTAATGATAAAAACTCTCGTGTTATGCCTGGAAAGAATAGAAAATTCCCGAGTGTTCTGCTGGGGCTGTGCGTGGCCGAGAACAACCTTGAAAATGGCCCAGGAAGGGGAATTTACAATTTTATCAAACCATATATAGAATCATTTATTTTCTGAGTAATTCAGCTGATATTTTCCCATGATTTATTCTTCCTTAAAGCTCAGAAAAAGGGAGGATGCTGTTCCCATAATCCATCAACAGGTTTTGAGCAGCTAGAGGGACGGGACAAGCGGAAAAGTCACGGAATCAGAACTTCTAATACCTATAGAAATGGGTTTAAGTTGTTACTGTGACATTTTTATGGGCCAGAAGGAAAGATTCAACTTTTTTTTTTGGTCACCTTTTACTTTCTCCGTGGTTTGAGAGAGTTACCCTGCTCTGGGTTTGTGGAAGTTACTGGATTTGGGTGGTTTTGGTTTTTTTTTAATCATCACTGTATCTGAAAATACCACTCAATGAAATTAAAACCTGGGGCTTAACTGTGATGTTCAATATAATGATTTTTAAGAGGTTTCTTCCTTGAGCAGAGTATCGACCTCCCAAATGCAAATCCTGATACTGTGTGGTATTTTTAGGAGTGCTTTTTATTACCTTCCGAAGCCTTTAATGCCCGAGCAATTCTTATATAAAGAAGAGATTGCAAAATCTTCAGTGAAGATGGGGAGAAAGCCATGAAATTGGAAATAGGAACTTTTCAAGATGATTTTGTGTTGTGGGTTGTTTTTTTTTGTTGTTTTCCTGACCGAGTTTTGCATATCCATTAATAAATTTAAATGCTATAATGATACCCACTGTTATTATGTGGTGCGCTCTAGCAATACTATCTTTCGAGAACAAGTTTTCTGTTGCCCTGTCTTAAATATTTATGTAAATTTTATTTAAATAAATCATTTCTTTGTCCTTTTGTTTTCGATAGGGGAGCTTTGTTGCATGCATGACTGCCATTTTAAGGCAGATGGAGGACTATCACTATGCTCATTTAATCAAGACTTTTGGAAAGATGAGGTCAGATGTTGTGGTAAGTTTAACAGATTTTCTCTGTCCATAAGATAGTTTAGCTTGTGTTTGGTTTTGTGTTTTTTGTTTTTTTTTCTGTTACTGGTTGTGAAATACACTTATGAAACGTAAACAGAATGTGGTTGATGTTACAGATTTAATAGAAATAACAGAAATAATCAATAATACTTAATAAAGCACTCCGAATTACATATTTTCTAAGCTGGCAAAGCCCAAAATTAACCTTCCTGCCACAGACAGGAATGCAGCTCCTCTCTGGAGCTGTTCAATATGCCCTGAGACACTGGATTTAAGGCAATTAAAGGAAAGCATTAGGAAATAGTAGTGCTGAGTCATTACTAAAAATCTGTTTTGTTTAAGGAGAGGAGAGAAAAAAAAAAAGGCATCTTTCTCGAGGAAAGGAATTTTCAGCATTAAATCTTCCAGATGTCCCAATTTCATTTGTTCAACCGGCTTTTACTTACCGATCTGCTCGCTTTAAATTTTCTACAAAACGTTCTCACCTTAAAGATGCCCTTAGTTGTTAAATAAGCAATAATAATTGCAAGTTGTCTTCTCAGAGTCGTTGGGTAGCCTAACTAAGGCAACACCACGACTTAATTAGAGCATAATAGAAGAGAGTTATAGCAAAGGAGATAACTCTCTAATGACTTGGAACTATCATTGCCATCTGGCAAGTGCTCGCTGCAAAGGAGCCACCAAACTTGTTGGCTGAGATCCATCAATTAGCGGATGACCCGAAGCCCCATCAGCTGTCTTTACGTTACCCACTCCTGTGCTGGGCGGTTTTAAGTGGTTTTCACCTGTATTTTCATCTGAAGTGTGGCCTTTCTTTAGAATCGTAGCGTCATATAATCCTAGGATGGTTTGGGTTGGAAGGGACCTTAAAGGTCATGGAGTCCAACCCCCCTGCAGGGAGCAGGGACATCTGCAACTAGAGCAGGTTGCTCAGAGCCCCATCCAACCTCCCCTGGGATGGTTCCAGGGGTGGGGCAGCGACCACCTCTCGGGGCAACCTGGGCCAGGCTCTCTCCACCCTCAGTGTCAACAATTTCTTCCTTCTCTCCAGTCTAAATCTCCCTTTTTTTAGTTTCAAACCATTAGGTTCCCTTCTTCCTTCCAAACCCAATGTAACAAAACCCAGGGTCTTTTCTACGTCTAATTTCTTTATGTTTGGACTTTCCAGTTTGCCTTTTTGTCTCGAATTTTTACACTTCTTACTTCTGCATATATTCTGCAAGATTTGAGCGCTCTGCCCCGTGCCAGTTTTCAGAGAAGTTACTAGAACCTCTGGTCTATTTGTACCTGATCTGACATTACCAAAGTGCAAAGCTGATGATACAAGAGAGTGAAGACCAAGTCCAACTGCAAAGAATTGCAGATGAGCATCCCTATATTGAAAGACTGGCTTCTCAGTTGCTCTGCTTCAAGATCTCGGGGCAGTTCCAGGGATAGTCAGTTGGTTTTCCACTGATGTGAAACATTCCCAAGCTAAGTGCAGCCAGCGGGGTGAAAATCATGGTTCCAGCGTAAAGAAAAGACATGGAAGTTGAGGTTAATCAAGCCAAATATCGCTGTGCTTTTAAAGTGGTCCAAACCATTTGGCTTTGGAAAAGGCAAACTAATTACAGGGTTTTACATGGAAAAAGGTAAAAGCAGTTTGCTCTTAAAGCATGTCATGAAAAATGCAGAGAGAAAAATGCTGGTTAGAAAATCTGTGATTATTCTAATGGTAATAGAAGTGTTTCTTTTAGAGTCTGGCTTTTTTTTTTGGTCTAAATTATCCGAGAGCTGGTTCTGTAGGTCAGATCTTTCGTGGGGAAAACAAGGCAGTATTTATGGATTTGAAATTTGGCAAGTGCTCTATTTATAATTGCTTAAGAGTTTGGTTTATGTGCATGCAGTGCCCTGGGATGCATGAAGAATGACTTTTTTTCTTTTGTTTTAACTCTGGATATTTGTCCCTTCCTGCCTGTTCTGGGCTTGTATAGCTGGAATCGCTCTGGATTGTTAAATTATCTTTTCCATCAGCATATAACTGCTTATTTTTCAGTGTTGTGCCACTTGACTGTAGGGTTTTTTTAGCAGATAGACTAAGCTAGTTGCTGCAATGCTTTTTATGCCTTTAATTAAAAGGTACCTTTTTAATGTTTTAATATTGTTATTGATGAAATGATGATTTATGTTAATGGGCGATAGAATACATAGCAAACTGGTATTAGCTACCCATTGAATGTTTTACCACCATAACCTGACTTTAAAAGATGAGTAACATAAATGAAGGCGTGGAATGTGGAGGTGCAATGGCCTTAAATTGTCAATCCTCTGATAAAAGGAAACTACAGCTTATAAACCCAATTTTTCTTATTATTTTTAGAAACACAAATAAAACCGAGTGACCATTTAGGGCCAAAGGGTGAAGATGCCAACCCAGTTTCTCTGTTTAGGAGGAAGACTTAGATAACCTTTTTGGTGAGCACCAAATGGGGATGTTGCTCTAGTCATAAGTATTTTTTTTATAGTTGAGGTTTCATCGTTCATTTGGAACTCACGTCTCGTTCGGTGTTTGATGTTTCACCATCAGAAATGACACCCTGTGAAGCTCTCCCAGGAGCGTTACCTCCTTTCCTGGTATTGATGCTGTGGTTCAAGTTTGCCCAGGTTCCTCTCTTAGAGCCCTTGTTATCTACCCTTTCCCTACTTTTCGTGTTTTTTCCACTTTTTTTCAGTCTGACAATTTTTTCAGCTGGTGCTGTTTGACTCGCCCGTTAGAGCTTAGATCCAGAAGTGGTTTTATTTCAACACCGTTTCCCTACCTCTGGAGTTGATAACTGCATCTCCTATTGCAGGGTTTTCGTCTTAATCACAAAGACCTAAAGAACCAGAGATTTAGAGCTGAAACTAGATAAATTCAAATGGAAGCAAATAGATTTTTATTAAAAAAAAAATAAAGAAAAATACCAAAAAAACGGAGAACTGAAGTGAAGCTGTGGTTGCTTCTTCACCTTTGGAGACCTTTAAATTTTCCTTCAGTATGTGCTCTTGCTCAGCCAGAAGTTATAAGCTCAGTGTTGGACCTGCTGGAGGAAACTTTATGGCCTGTATTACGTAGGTGTCAGTTTTAGATTATTATAATGGTCTTATTTGGCCTGGAAAATCTTGAAAAAGAATAAAACTAGTCTTGTATCTGTCTGCAGAATCTAGTGTTTAGGTTCACAAAGCTATTTCTGTTCAAAGAGGAGTTTCTTACTGTCAAACCTACTGTCATCCTGAGATGAAACATCATCTGAGATCAGTGAGGTTAATTCTGGGACTAACTTTTTCTCTCACCACTTTTCATGGGGTAAAATTAATCTTCAGTTGAGCAGTGCAGTATTAGTTGACAAAAAAAATATATCTGATTGTTTTGCCACACAGAGTATCTCGGGAGGATTCCTCCCTAAAGGCTTTCAAGACAATGCCCAGGAGTCAGTGAAGTATGTAGAAAGATAAACTCCACGGGGTGTGTTTGATTACAGTTTTTTACACCTCCATTTTCTTCTCCTCCTTTAATATTTTCCTCTCCTAGACAGGTTTGGGTTTTAATGTATGTGTGGTGGTGACTTGTGCATCTTTTCATGGCGAGCTTTGGCTGCCTGTTGACACGAACAGGTGATCCTACAGTTTAAGGAGACTCTTCTTTGCACGATGCGGTGTTGAGAGCGGTGCGAGATGCCCCATGGTGGTGGGACCCTGCAGAGGCAGCCCACCCAGAACCATCTGCAGTGATGGAGAATGGACTTTCCAGAGTCAGCATCAAGTAGTGGAGCTCAGCGCAGGTTAAGCCGTTGCCCTGAAAAGCTGTAGCTCAGTGTATTTGACGCCTGTCAGGACTCAGCAAAGCTGACATCTTCATCAGCTTGGCCTAAAGCTTTTGTGTATTGAGTTCCTAGCTACTTATTTTTGTTAAGCTTGAAAACTGATTGAAGAACCAATTTGAAATTGAGGTTGTGATAAATATAACTGGTGATACAGGTGTATCAGGGTGTGATTCTCACCACTCTGGGAGAGCTGGAATAGTCTTAAGGCTCCTCGGTCACCACCTACCCGCTTACAGGGCCGAGCTTTGTTTCCTTTTGTAATTGGATGGGCATTCTCAAAGAGTCCTATCTATTGTGAGGTTTACTTCCTTGGAATATTAAATAGGAATTGTATTTGTAGTTGGACAGAGATAAGGAGTTGCAGCCCTTGCTCCTTTAGCAGAGGTTTTTATCATTTTTTTTTTTTTTTTTCTAATGTTCAGAACAATTTGTTCTGCTTCGAAGGTGTAGTGAAAATAAGCAGGCGTTACAGCAATAAAGCAGGAGCTGATAGCTTCCCCCTCCACTGCTGCTCCCCCCCAAAAAAAAGCTGGGTTTTACATGTAACATGAGGTTAATTCATAAAACCCATTTACTTTTCCATAAGAAAGGTAAAATGGACAAGAGAGCAACGTTACGAATACATAAAATGCGGGTAAACATCAGAAGCCTTTTATTCGGTCAATAATTAGCTCAGTTGTTACAGAGCGTTATTCAAAGCAGGATTATTAAAATGTAAGCATCTTTAGAAGAAAATGGAGAGCTGAATCAGCAAAGTAGGTCAAATCATACGGGGTCCAACCTCCAGGGTCAGTAAGGAACGGGACTCATCAACCAAGCGTATGGAAATTCATCCGCCGACCCATCCAGCTCGATCGGCAAAGCGTGCGGAGGCTCAACGGCCGAAACCGGTGACAAATAATGCACGGGGTAGAGTTTGCTACAAAGAAACCAGGAAAATGTCCATTTATATTCATAAAACGGGAGGAAAAAAAGCCCAGGGAGCTCCAATCTGGATAGGTGATGACTCTCCCTACGGTGCCACTTCCACGAACATTTATTTCGATTATCGAGCTGTGAAGGAGCATCAGTTAAAAAAAAAAAAATCACCCAGTACCCGCGGCTGTGCTTGGGCAGCAAAATATGGAACGTGATTATTAGAAATTATGTAAGCCTTTCACCAAAAGAGATGAAAAATGAGCGGTAAAGTATGCAGTTTGATCTCTTAAATGAAGACACATTTTACTGAGCGAGCGGAGTGAGCGGGATGAATTTTGCCGTATGCAACAGTAACATCTCATTAACCATGAGCTGTTCCAAGGTTTGTCTCAGGCCCGTTAATGTCGAAACGTCTTTACGGATGTTTTGTGAGGAGTCATTTTGGTAAAATAACAGAGGACTTATTTTACTGGTATTATGGTTTTTGTTGTTGTTGTTGTTAAAATGAGTCTTCTGTGGCTTCTTGGTGTCTCCTTGGGTGCCAGGAGAAGCATCCCAAAGCAACCCCTGTGCCGTGCACACGGCAGAGCTGAGGAGGTTGGAAATTCACGTTGCTTTGTGATCTCGATGTTGTATCCTCGGGATCTCTGCAGCTCCCTGATTCCCACCGACTGCGGATTTCTGAGCCAGCAAAAAAACCAACATAGAATCCTAGAATGGTAGGAGTTGGAAGAGACCTCTGGAGATCATCGAGCCCAACAGAACAATGAATCCAAAGCTAGAATGTGACAAGGAGACTGACTCTCCCACTTGAAGAAATACTTAGGAGAGCACTAATTTCATATTTGTTTCTCACTGAAAGGTTACAGAAAAACCAGTCGTACTTAAAAGTCCGGTGAATGTAACATTTTGGTTGATTTTTTTGTCTTTTTGGTAAGCATTTGACATTTTAAAGATAGATGAGATAAATACCATTTCCGAGAAGCTGTAGGAAAGGAAAGATATTCTAACCTTGGAATAAAAGTTCGGTTTCATCCCTGCGTGAAATGGATCAAGGACTTTTTGCATTAAGTTCTTTTTTTCCCCCCCTTTATCTTTCTCTGAGCATTTGATAGCACTCAAGTTGAGATAGTGATTATAGATACCCAAACTGTAGATGATTTACATTGTAAATTACATGAGGTTTCTGTTCCAAAGAGGTGTTTGTTTATATCTGTGTAGAAATAAATTGGTTTATGCTACTAAATTAACTTTATTCTGGGTCAGGTTTTCACTTGCAGAAGCAATCACTGCTACTCCCTTTAGGGAGTAGTCTCAGGGCGGCCAAACCATTGCTGTCATCCACCCAAATCCAGTTTTTGAGCTAGGGCATATTTTTAAATAAATAGAAAATCTTGATTTCAGGCAAGAGAAAATTTCGGGAGGTTATTCCACAAGGAGAGGGAAAGATCATCAGTGGACTCCAGGGAGTATTTTTCGTGTAATCGTAAGATTAAAATTAAACTCTTGGGTTTCTTTTCTCTTTGCTCCAGTATGGTTTTGTCACTGCCAGTATGGTTTTAACACTACCAGTATGATTTTATCACTGCCAGTATGGTTTTATCACTACCAGTATGGTTTTATCGCTACCAGTAAGGTTTTTAACAGCTTCCCAGCATACACCAGGCATGTGTCACGACGCGTACGCTGCAATACACGCCTCCCAAGAAGGGACTGTGAGACTTTGTCTATGATATAGAAAATAAATGATTATTTTTCTTTCGGTCTTTGGATAACTGGCCAACCAGTGCTGGTTCCTGAGTAATACCGTGGGCTGTTTACGATGTAGGATTACCGTTGGTTGTCATTTCTGAAAAGTTTCAATAGAATTATTGTAGGCTTTGTGTCCATCATCTATAAATATGCCTTTAGTAGACTTTACGTATGTTGTACATGAATAATGGCTTTTTTATGAAGCGGAACGGCAAGGCACCTTTTGAATCTAGTCATTAATAACTGACACTATCTAGAAGGGTGATCTTTTCCAAATATTTTCTCTTCTCGTAGGATTTTCTGATGGAAACATTCATCATGTTCAAGAATCTCATTGGGAAGAACGTCTACCCCTTCGACTGGGTTATAATGAACATGATGCAGAATAAGTGAGTACAGAGGGAGAAGCACCGTAGCGTTCCGTGATGGCTGCTTCGTGTTTCATCTGAAACAACGGTGTTGCTTGGAAACAGTAAAACACAATGCGGCAGAAAGGGTGGTTGTATTTTTTTTGGTTGGTTGTTTTGGGTTCCCCCCCCCACCTCCCCCTTTCTGTGATGCAAAAGAATTATTTAAAAATTGGCTTGGGAGATTGCAGAGCGGTGGTTTAGTGACCTGGTTGCAGGGCTCTCGGAGTCCACCACAAATTAAGGGTGGCAGTCGCTCCGAGAAGTAAAATTTTGGAGCAAACTGCAGATGCAACAGGGGTCTGTAAGGCTCTTACAAAAATTAAGTGTATTCCTTTGGGGACGAATGACATGTTTTGCATATCACCTCAAAATCTAGTTGTTAATCCTGTGCTGACATGGAGGTTTATGGTCTGGAATATTTTCAGTACTATTAACAAGAAAGAATTGAAAGGACATTTTAAACACAGGTTCCCTCAGCCCGGTGATGAAGAGACAGGCTGCAAATGTTTCTAATTCCTTTTTTTTCCTCTTTTCTCAATAATTGCAGCTTTTTTATTATTTAGCATTCTTTTGTGCAGTATATTAGGTCTGTGACATTTATTAAGTGTGTCAAATGCTTTTATGTGTACGGTGATGAAAGTATAAGAAAAAAACCATTATATTTACTAGTTGCCTGGAGAAATCTCTTCTGTGCTTACTGGTAGCTACCACAGCTATAAAGTTGTCAGTGTTTACTTTATATAAAATCCCGAAACCGCAGTTCCTACTCTCGTTATAAAAAAATGCACCATAACTTTAATCTTGGCTTCTGAAGTCTCCTTTAACCGCCTAATAAAACCCGTTCTTAATAACGATGAGTTAGGAGCTTGAGCCATCGTTTGAGTTACGGTTGGGGATGCACAATTCTGGGCAACTGCAGCTTGCAAAGCACCTGCTTGTTCAAATGAGGAGCCCTTGGAGAGTAGCTGATGAGGAAGATCTAAAACCCCTTGGGTTCTTCTTTTTTTATTTTTTTTATTTTTAATTTCAAAAGCGGTTTTGGTTCAAGAACTCCAACTGTCTCAAGAGTTGTGTTGCAGGTGCTTTGGAAACTCTCGCGGCGTCTGTTACTTGGCATCCTTTTAACACCTCTGCGCTTTGCTGGCTTTATTAAGAGGTTGAAGCATGACTGGGAAGGTGTGTGCTTGGACACTGTTAATCCCAGTTAACCAGTCACACGACAGTTGCTGTGGTGTGAACGATACCGCGATGACTCTTCCCCTAGATGTCAAAAAAGATAAGTATTCCTTATATTGGCAGCACGATGTTGCCAAATGACCTCTCAGTGTTTGTTTTGGTGGAGATTTGACCTCAAATATTTTATTTTATTTTTTTACTGTGGAATTGCAGTCGTAGAAATGAAAGAGCAAAAGTATAGAAAGAGCCTTTCCCTCCCCACTGTTGTGTTTTTTTTTTTTTTTCCTTTAAAGCACAAAGAGATCCTTATCAGGCAGTTCCTCTCTGAAAATCTAGAGCGCTACGAAGTGCGAGGCAAAGATCTGTGGTTAGGATAGGGGCTTTGATTTTTCTGATCCTTAAAAATAGTCTTGTCTTTTTCCCCATGCTGAACATGAAGTCCTGGAGAAGCAAAAATAGAGTGTGTTTGTTAAGATCTTTGATTCTTGCCGAATAACCTCAGTACTCGTAGAATATCTGAGTAGTATTTAAAGTTAAAAACAAAGTCGGGTTTCGGGTCTTTCTGGTGTTGATGAATATCTGCAGAAGTGCTAAAGGGAGTTGTTCATCTCTAATTTACAAGTTCATTTTCATTGCAGCAGCTCGTTTGTAAATGCTTCTGGATTTATTTGAGTGCTTTTCATTTTTCCTGTTGAAGTTAATGTGGTTTCCAAAAACAGAAAAGCTGCATTGTGAAATACCTTTTCATCCATCTGGTCCATTTATTTTCATCCCTGTAAACTTTTATTGAAGAGAACTAGGAAAAATTTAAGGACAAAAATCTGTCGTTTAAAGCTGCCACATCCTCTCAATACCAACAACTCGGAACGTGCCGTTTTGTGTCAACTCTCAAAAGCTCTTCTTTCTGCAGAGCGAGTGTTTCTGTACCGTCAGCCAAATTAAGTGAGCTCATTTTTAATTATATCCAGAATGTTTGTGAGTTCATTTGTTTCTCTCCGTGAAATGTATCTGGTAATGAGAGACAAAGGGAGGGAAAAAAAGTACCTAGCTGGAATTCAGATCTCTAAGCCCCCTGTGTGTGCAACAGAGACCTCCCAGACCACTGGTGGTACCACTGTCGTGAAATGGGACCAGTTCCTTAGGAGAGTTCTCTGCACCTTCCTGCCAAAGACAACCCAGGCAGCTCATTTGCTTCTGGATGGTTAACAGTGGATTAAAATATTCTGGCTGCGATAGAGTTGTAGCTACAGGGGAAGAGGGGGAACGGAGAAACGCGTGTGAGTATTTTCAAATGCATGTTTAGTTAAAATTTAGTACTACCTTTCTTTGAACTTTACTGGTGGGATTCCTATATGTGTAAATATACGCGCAGTTATTACTAGTCACAGAAATGACTCCTCTTCTGCACACTTTGCACGCACGCTTTTGGTAGAGTGCATCAAACCATCGGGGTATTCTCTCTTTCCCATCCCACACCATCGCCTCCCATGCTCAGTGTGGCTTTGTGGCAACGACACAGATCGTCTCTGCTGAAAGGAGCACGCAAATCTTCCCATCTAATGAGATAGTCGTTAGGTTTTTGTTCTTAGACGTGCCACTTAATGCTCTGTTTACCCACTTCTCTAATTTAATTAAAGCCAGTGTCTTATTGTTTTAGCAAAGCAATTTGTTATTTAAGAGTCAAAGGTTTTGAATGTCACCGATTTCCTTTGGTTTGTCGCCGACACGTGCAAGGGGACATCGGTTTGCTGCCTGCTGATCAGATGTGGCAAGACACGGTCGTCGCGGTGTAGGTTCATAGATGCTGTGCAGCGTTAAGTTGTCAGAAGGAGTAAGAGAAAAGAATATTCAAACTGATGCTATGGCTTGTCCTTTCCCTGTCAAATTTTAGTCCAAATCAGCTGTTGTTTTACAGTAAACAACAATATCCCGGCAGCAGAGATGGAAAAAAACATTGATGACAGGGTGACAGAGATGAATAATAGGCTGTAGTGCGTGTGTTTGAAGTAGCTACTCCTAGGAGAAGAGCGAGAGGCTGTGCTTCAGCGGAAAAGCAAAAGGCCTAAAAGGCCTAGTACCTGCCAGCACAGTATTTTAGGGGCGATTAACTGAAAAGAATATCCAAATAGTACTGAATTAAGTCTTTATGCATATATAGTGTGTTTAATTAAGGCAGTATCGACATACAGAGTTGGGCTTGTTCAGCCTGGAGAAGAGAAGGCTCCGCAGAGACCTTCTGGGGGCCTGTTAGGGCTTCAAGGGGCCTGTCAGAGAGAAGGGGACAGACTTTGGAGCAGGGCCTGTTGAGGCAGGATGAGGCAGGATGGTTTGAAACTAAGAGGGAGATTTAGACTGGAGAGAAGGGAGAAATTTTTTACGCTGAGGGTGACTGAGGTTGCCCCAAGAGGTGGTCGCTACCCCATCCCTGACACCATCCCAGGGGAGGTTGGATGGGGCTCTGAGCAACCTGCTTGAGTTGCAGATGTCCCTGCTCTCTGCAGGGGGTTGGACTAGATGACCTTGAAAGGTCCCATCAAACCCAAAACATTCTGAGATGCTATGATACTGTCTCAAAATGGCCGTTGCTTTTTGGTAAATCTAAAGAAGAGAGAAGATAAAGGGGCAGAAAAATGAATAATCTTTGGATATATAGAGTTTTGCAGCAGAGCAGATGGGAATGGCCTGTGCATAGCCACACTGGATTCCTTAAGGAATATTGGTCATAAAGGGTAGCAAGAAGCATTCAAGTTCGAGGCTGGGGTATCAAGGTACTCCAGCAATGAGCACTGGTGGGTTGCTCAAGGCCTTGTGAAGTCTCCAGCAGCAGAGTTATTTAAAAGCAATTTGAGAAGCATCTGTGACGATGCCGTTTATAATTTGGGGAAAAGGGGAATAGACTAAATGATCTCTAGGGAGTTGTCTGAGCCTCGTCACTCTCTGTTGGTGGGTGAATGCTGGACTGGGACTTGGAGGTGAACTTCACAATGACAGGGAGCAGCACTCAGCGCTATGCTGGACTACGCTGGGGTTTCGATTTATGTAGCTTTTAATCGGTTGGATTTTCTTTTCCAACGGGAGTTGTTAAGCCTGGGAAGCTCCTGGCAAATGGTTACTAAATGTATTCGTGATCACAGTGCCTAAAAATAAGGATGAGCTAAGAAAGCTTTAAAAGAAAACGCTACTGCTAGTTTTAAATACTGCTGCTGGAAACGGCTGATCATTCCATTTGGACACCTTTAAATCACATCCGTTGTGAAGTTATATGTTTACATATTTTCAGGAGGAATTATTCCTGTTAAGGTTAAGGCATATTATCACTGGATTAAAAAGGAAGTGTTTTTATCATCTCTGTTGACAGCTACTGCGACAGCCGCTCCGTAGCAATCCACCAAATTCTTGATAATGAAAGGTAGGCCCGATTTCCAGCCACCATGGGATTTCTGTCACTCGGGTCTCTGTGATAAACTCCAAAAGCTGTGTTTAATAGCTTGCAAGGAGTCAGGAGGTTGCCCTGTGTTTCAGAACAGGGACGAGAAGCTCTTTGGAGGCCGGTTTTCCATTCCAGGCGTCTCCTGCAGGAAAACACACTTGCAGAGTTCTAACTGTAAAAGTAGTTTAAAAAAAAAAAAGGCATGGAATTTGTGTCATTTTGAATTTTTTTCCCTTCTAAATCATGTTCAGAAATGTTTTTAGAAATTGTTTTTAACTTTTGTCATGAGCTGACAAGCTAAACTTAGGTTCCTTTTAAACACCTAACTCAGAACATGAAAACAGTTCCTCTCTGTGTTTTTGTAAATGAAAATAATTTAGTCTTTGGTCTTACTTTTGGCATTTGAGACAATCCGCTCCTTTGGTAGACTTTATGATATATTAATTTGTAGCTACTACTTTCATCTGCAGCTGTTCCAGTGGAAGCTGAGCTGCCTACGAAAACTGAATTTGATGTTTTCTGTTCTATTTTTTTTGTGTCTAATGTCCACATTTACATAAAATACCTGGTTCTACTGCCTTTTGAAGTGGGAGAAAAAGGGATGAGATGCTTCTTAGTGAGGATGAGGTTTCTTGTGCCTACGTATTTTGGTTTTTTTTTCAGAAGAAATATCTCTTGCCTTGCGAGGGAATCTGGCAGGTGTTACCTGCTCCTTTGCAGGTGGGTGAAGGTGTGTTGCCTCCTGAAACCTCAATCCAGAATCATAAAGAATTGAAAAAAAAAAAAAAAACAAACCTTGCAAACAGGAGGAAGAAGGATCAGGAACATCCGTCTGGTAAACATGTACCTTTTTTTTTTTTTTTACAGTTGCCGGAGAAGCTTGCACATGTTTATTTTTGGAGCTTCCAGGGAAATGTAGGCTGTTCTGCTCCATGGTTGTCATAGCAGTACCTGTCAGATCTATACTGTGCTTTCAGAATTCACTTCAGCTCTGTGTGTGACTCCCCACCACGAGCGTGCAAACACCGGAGCGGTCACGGACCGAAGCAAGTTTTGCATTAACTGTGAACCTTCCAATACAGTCCGGTTGCCCCAGAGCTATTCGTACTGACAAGGAACCCAAAGCCAGAATAAAATTGATTTATAAGTTATTGCAATTTTGCTTAATTGCAGCAGTCTACTAGGCTTTGTACAGGCACATAGAAGCAAAACCATTAATGCTTTTAATAAATGGATGAAAATAGGCTCTTTGCGCTTACGTAATTGACCAAGTCAAGTTGCATCAGTCAAATTAGATGCAAGTGCAAAAGCTGTTATTTAAAATCCATCCCAAGCTCCTGATGGATGGAGATGTGGTTTTCACAACAGGGGGAAAATAGTCCTGAAGGATGAAGATTCTGGTTAGCAAACGGCGGGTCGTTCAGGGACACAACACAGTTTGACAGACTTAACGAGTAATACCACATATATAGGGTGGGGGAAGGAGGCCCAAAAAAACCTTTGAAATCATTGCTTTATTTTCCAAAACCTCTGCGTAGGTGCAGTGCTCAAACCCGTGTTAATAACATAGTCAAAGGGATTATTAGTAGCCATGAGTTGAAAGCTCGTACTTATAGCTGGGACGTTGATCGTTAAAATCTTTACTCAATAAGTGTTGTTGTGGAATGTGGTGACGGTTTTCCATTTCCAAATAGGATATGGGGATAAAGAAAGGGAAATACGGTTATATTTTAGGAGAAGGGATGTTTTGTTTCAAGAGTCTGAGCAGCAGGAAAGCTTTGGTTAGGAGGAAGTGGTGCTACGTTTCCTTCCTGTTAATATCTTTCCTATAGGACTCTGTGCTGACTTATTTTTAAATTTTTTTTAAAAGTCATTTTTAAATTTTCTAAAAAATTTAAAAATCCAGATGTGCAACTTGAACAGCAAAACAGCTTTATTCAGGGATGGAATGAAACACAGCTTCAAATGGGAGCAATGTTGTTTTTCTTTAGTGCCAGATATTTCTCCGTATAGAAAAACCTCCTGCTACGTCCCATGTATAGATTGAGGCTAAAAATGTTCAGACTTTCCTAGGAGGCAATTTTCAATAGTAACTCACTATTGAATATTAATATTTCGATAGTAACATGTACCCAAACGTTCAGTCTTCATCTGTAAATAGAGGAGATGAATGCACGTTGATAAATGACGTAAATACGCAGTTTCTGTACATGGAGGGAATCTTTGCTGTCTGTAAAACCCGGTTGCGTAAAGACCTGACCTTTTCAGTAAAGACCTTGCAGGATTTTTGGTTTAATATTGTACCTGTCAAATTAACTGGACCTGGGAGTAAAATGAACGTACTTGACTATGTTTGAAATAACACACAGGGGAGGTTTCTTGCTCAAAAGGCTGAGATTCCTTGAAGGAATATGCTTCAGCACGTGCTCTGTACCCTTGGTGATTTCTGTAGCAGGAGGAAAGGAAGCATCCCCCATAGCAGGTTATTTTATCCCAACCATGAGGAGTTGGAAATGTTGTGCCTGGCATAGGTGTTCTGTTGATAACGGTACTGTCGTGAGAACTGATGAGCCGTTGGGATTTTGGCAGCCTGCTGGATTTCATGGATCTGGTTTTCTGCTTCGTTTCTGTCATCTGGGATCACTTCTGCTAGAGAAGTTGAGTAGCAGCACAAACTGGAACCCAGGCTGCCCAGAGAGCTTGGGGAGAGTCTCCTTCTCTGGAGAGATTCCAAAGGCGCTTGGGCACTGCGCTGCTGGGTCCCCTGCTCTGGGTGACCCTGCTGGAGCAGAGGGTTTGGACCAGATGATCTTCAGAGGTCCCTTCCAACCACTACCATGCTGGGATTCTGTGAAGCTGCCAATGTTGAGGATGTATAGGTGAGATGTTGCAGCCCTCTCCTAGCATCCCCCCCAGAACGTCTTCTCCGAGTACTCCCCTCATCTATTTGTAGCGTGATTAATCTCTTCTAGGGTCTAGAGGTGGAATAATGATTTTCAGGATTAAAATAGTTAGCATTTTCATCATTATTCTATAGTCGAAATTATAGATTTCATGTGTTTGGAGACATGTAATTGGGTTTTTTTTTTGGTGAAGATGTCCTGCAGTGAGCAAGGTGGCCTTGGGCTGGTTGACTGTCTGGAGCATCTCCTGTGACTCTACTACTTTTTCTCTCTCATTGTTCTTCTTCCCTTGACAAATCTATTCCTCTGTCCCTAAAGCTTGGATGGGGTTTGCTCTCCTCCTGGGAACGTAGATCTCTGTACCGTGACATGTCTGTAAAACCAGGTGAAGGCTGTTGCGGGTGTGTTTTGTCCTACAGCACGAGGGAGATGATGTATTTTATTTTTTTTGCTGAGGAAGGAATGATCCTTATTCAGTACGTGGTTCAGAAACATCCCTGTGGAGCATTAGGGTAATACGGGCACGTTCACTGCTCAGTAGTTGTTAACGCCTTCTCAAAATGTTTCTGATACATTCCTTGACATTTCAACCTTTTATTTGCCAGAAGAAAATTACAGTGGCTTAAAAGAAAAGAATTGTCTGTTAGGGAACATCTCTTTCTGAACTAGAAAGAAACACAGAGATAAAATGATCTCAGCTGCTGGTGTTCTTGAGTTCAAGATTTATACGTGAAGGGAAAAAAATAAAAAATTAACTAAGGCTTTTTTGAGACCTTTTTTTCTTCTTTTCTTCTATTACAAGGTCTTGCTATTTTGGGCTCCTTGCAGAATTTTACATCACAAGGCAGTCTGGAGGTTTAGACCTGACAATATTCCTGGTCATTAACTGGTTGTCCTCCTTTGAGTGGTGGCAGATTTAATCCCTTCAAGGCATTTTCAGTGCGTTTTGAGAACTGTAAAGAAACGTGTGAACTTAGAATAATATTTCGTCCCGCGGACTCGTCGTGTTGTGGATTTTAGGTCCAGGTTATTTCATGGGGCTTCACTGGGAGATGTAGCTCCTAAACCAAGAGTTTAACCTGCTGGTCCTCTTCCTTGATAGATTTTACCAAGCCTTAAATATTTGTTCTGCAAACAGGTAATGAGCAATCGAGGGACACCTCACAGCCTGTCCTTTTCAGAAGCAGCTCAGAAATGAGATGCTTCAAAAGAAAAACGGGGCGTACGAGCTCCGTGGAACCGAGAGGAAGTAGAAGCTTGGCTCGATGGTTCCAATAAGCAAAAGTAAAATAAATCTGCAAACAGCTTTTTCTTCCTCAGGTTCTGGAATCATCCTCCACAGTGTGCTGTGGATGTCTTATTTCTTTTGTTTTTAACAAGATAGTAATAAAGCCAACTCATTATTTTGGATACTTGCATTTATTATTTTTTTTCCCAACTTGCGTCTATACAACGTTGAGAACTCCTGGGTTTAATATATTGTTTTGAAAGAAAGCTGCAGGAGGTTATTAGAATATGTGTCATGATAATTCTCTGGTAAGAGTCTAACTGAGATCTGAAGAAGCATTGCCAAATTAATTTCAATTGGAAAAGAATGATTTGGATATTATTTTCCCTCCTCAGATCTAAACCTGGGTTGACATGAAAACATTTTGTGCTGATTGTACTCAGGAGCATATTATGCCAAGCAGTATATTTATCAGTTTGATTTTTATGTTATTTTTGTGGTTATCAAATGGTGCAGTTCAAGAAGAATTCAATATATTTTGAACTGAATGGTGGATAATAATATGTCGTTGCGTATTTTTATTTGTCTGCTTGGTGTTTTAATTGTTTCAGGGGTAGCACAAACCCTTAGCAGATTACATTTAATCAGATAAATCCTTTCGTGGAAGAGTTTCTTTAATTTAAAATTTTCTGTTACTAATTTTTTTAATTAAAACTGAAAAAAACCCCTGAACTGTAATTTTAAATTCTAAATCATATTTTATAATTTCACTGTCTGAACTTGCTCGAAAGACCTTGGTGTGTAGAGATTCAAAGTTTAGCTGTAGATAAGGTTGAGAGAGGTCAGATCACGAACATTTGAATCGACATTTTTGTGTCAGTTGTAAACATGACAAAAACGAGACTGGGAAAATGATGGCAGTGTCCTTTGGTGGTGGGAGCCCAAAGACCATCCCAGAAGACAAATCTCATCCTGGAGAGCGTGGGCAGCAGGACCGGGGGGGGATCCTGCCCCTCTGCTCCCAGGGCTCTGGGGAGACCCCCCCTGCAGGGCTGGGCCGAGCTCTGGAGTCCTCAGCCCAGGAGAGACAGGGAGCTGTTGGAGCGGGGCCAGAGGAGCCCCAGTGATGCTGGGAGGGCTGGAACCCTCTGCTGGGAGGCCAGGCTGGGAGAGTTGGGCTTGGGCAGCCTGGAGAAGAGAAGGCTCCGTGGAGGCCTTCCGGTGGCCTGCCAGGGCTTCCAGGGGCCTGTCAGAAAGATGGGGACAGACTTTTGAGCAGGGTCCGTTGGGATGGAACAAGGGATGAAAGTTTGAAACTAAAAGAGCATAGATTTAGACTGGAGAGAAGGAGGAAGTTTTTGATACTGAGGGTGGTGAGAGCCTGGCCCAGGTTGCCCCGAGAGGTGCTTGCTGCCCCATCCCTGGCACCATTCCGGGGAAGGTTGGATGAGGCTCTGAGCAACCTGCTCGAGTTGCAGATGTCCCTGCTCCCTGCAGGGGGATTGGACCAGATGACCTTGACAGTTCCCTTGCAGCCCAAATCAGTCTTCGAGTGAGACTTCTGATGGTCCCATCTTTAAATACAGCTTCAACTTCTCTTAACGTGGTAGTAGGGAAAGAGACACTACCTGATCGTACTGCCGATGGCCTTGCCATGTGCGCAGTGGATACCCTTAGGTGTCCTTACACCTAAACCCACCTGAATGTGCTCTTCCAGTTATTCATTGAAATTCTGGTGCCCTGACAGGCAGCCTGTCCTCGGGTCGACCGCCCAGCTCTATCTTTTCTGCATATTTAAACAACGGCACGAAATGCTGTCCGCGTCACGGATCCAAATACGAGATCGCTGTGCGGTTTGGTTTTTTTGGCAGAAAAATGTGTGGCATGAACGAGAATGTGTGAATACTTGTTTCTTACCTACTTCACGCTGCTGCTTTCGTAATTAAAGGAAGCTGAGGGTGTCAAATCAAAAAGCATGTGAGCAGGACTCCATTTTGACTGACAGGAAAAGCTGATGTCATGTGGAACCTATTTTTTAACATAAAAGGTGTAGCAATTTTCACTTAAAATTGTTATTTCGCCACATCTGCTTCGTTTAAGTTAATAATTGCACCTTTAAAAATACCTAGTGAGTGAAGTTGTGTTGCTTTTTCACACTTGAGTTTTATCAATATTTTCCCCTTCTGATATTTAACAAAAAAAAAAAAACAACAGAAGATTTCACTCATTAGAAGTAACAAAAGTTTATTTACATATTGTAGACAGAAGCTTCTCTTGGCTGTTACTCTGGAATGAAGATTTCTGTAGTTAGCTTTGAATCCAGATTGTAAATTTTATGGCTTTGACCAGTGACTTCATTATTCTCAGCAATTAGAGGTGGGAGAGAAAATGGCCTTTTGGCTGATCCAGTCTTATTTAAAAAGCATTTTATTTACTTTTTTTCCCAGTAATATCAACGGCTCTGCATGGTAATTCTCTTCTTCCCTTTAAATAATAAGAAAAACTATCAGAACCATAGAAATTCATACCTCTTCTCCCCCAGAAACACAAGGCAAAACCTTGAGATAGATTTTAGGAATGTTCTAATACTGCAAATGAAAATAGAGTTGAGTGCATGGTCCTCTTAGGTATCAACAACTGTCTCAGGAAATACTTGATGGACTTTCTATAGTCAAGTCAGTATCTGTGATTGATTCCTTCTGACAGCCTTCCATCAGTCACCTTTTTCTGAAACAAGGGGAAAAAAAAAATTGGGAAACAGTAAAAGCTCCAGCACTGTCTCTTGTTCATTACTAGTCTGAAGAGCTGTCACTCAAGAAAAGCAAGAAGAAATTTTCCTGATGGTGCTGCGAGAAGTCTGGAGGCTTTTAACCTGAGGGACGAGGAATTTATGGAGGAATTTATCCTTCACATACTGAGCCAGGAAGGCTCTAGATGTAAAGAATATGTCAGGTTTTCAGACTTCAAGAATTGTTGAAGGTTGTTTATGATTTTTTTTTTTTCCTTTTATTTTTTCCCCTGGGATTTGACTTTTAGGACTGATGCAGTGTACAGAGTTATATCCTTTTCCTCTCTGCCCTTTCCAAAACGTGGTTATTTTAGCAGGATTTGGTGAAAAATGACAACTGGGTAACTCTTGTTAAGCCAAAAGAGTTGCTTTGTAGGTGAGAGGTGTCCAGAAGTGCCTGTTGGTCTCCAGCCCGGGCCCACGCTGTGCTGCTGCTGGCACTGGGAGAGCTCCAGCCTCCAACACATTTAACACCATTTCAATCGTGTTTCCTTCTCCTGCCAATATCAGTCCATTTTAAGGAGAAGGGAATTGTGTAAGAATTAAAAAAAAAAAAATCAGGATATTGATGATCATTTTCCTGCATCATTTCAAAGGCTGATTCTTCTACCGCAAGATTTTTCTGCCGTGGGTTTGTGGAATATTAAACGAACATGTTAGGAGGGGTAGCTTGGTTAAACAGAGGAATTTTCTGTGTTATTAAATAGTGCTTTGCTCTTTACGTATTTTATTTTATTTTTGATAATTCACAAGGACATGAATTGAATATAATTTTGGTTAAATCTGTTTGTTTTTAAGTTGCCAACATGCCCCTTTTCTGGGAATTTGTCTTTTTAAATGAGTGACAATTATGTAGCACTTTGGCTTCTGAGAGCAGTAGCCTTGATGCACGAAAAGCCAGTGAGGCCTTTTCTGGGGTTATTAAATTTTAGGATCAGAAGTATTTCACAAACAGGTTCTAGAAAACTAGCGTTTACAGTTCAAATATGAGAAAGCACAACCAGGGTAGTTTGAAAAAAAAAAAAAAAAAAAGGAAAGAAAATTATTCATGCTCTGACATAACAGATTGCACCATCATGTGTGATTATTGGAGAAAAAGAGTTTAAAATACATTTAGAGAGAAAAGAGGTTGGCTGTCACCGGTATGAAGGTTTATCTCACTGAATATAAGGACTGAAAAGGCAGCTTCTCTCTCTTTTAATGGCATAGGAGGCATAGACGCAGCTAAGCCATTCCTGACAGATGTTTCTCTTTTTCCATCGTAAAGATTTGTGTTACAGTTAAGCAGGCACAGTTGCAGCTTGTAAACCAGCCATATTGACAGCTCTTGGGATGAACAGATTGAAATGATAAGGTAAATTCATTTTTTAAAAAAAATACATTTTCCAAAATGAGAGCATCCTTAACACACATGAAATTATATATTGGTGTTAGAAAATATTACTACTGGGCCACATACTGTCAGTACAACTCCTGTTCCTTGAAGGGGTCATCTTGAACCTTTCAAAATGCTCTTCAGCTGGGGTCTTAAAACAATAATACGAAAGATACTACAAGTGAAGGTTTTCTTTCTTTCAGTTCATTGTATATTTACGTTCTTCAAACACCCATTGAGCTGCAAAGGGTGTTTATGGTTCAGATATTTATGCTCTGCCAGCAGCAGGAGCTTTGATCTTCCAGTTTTTCAAATTTTTGTCCTACCACATCTGGGGAAAGCTTTCATAAGCCAGAGCCCAACACCTTCCTACCTCCTTCCAAAGCTTTGCTGCAGAGTTCTCTGCTGCCTTGAGAGAGGGCTGAGCTCTGGAAATGCTTTTACTCTTTCTCCCCTGACCTTTCCCAGCCCCACTTGGTTGCTGAGCTTGCCTAAGCCCTCCTCTTCAGCCTTGGGAGGAGGATTACAGCCTTACCTTTGTGGGAGCTGTTTGGTGATTGCTATTTTGGTTGGAAAGACACCCTTCAAGATCATCAAGTCCAACCATTAACCCAGCGCTGCCAGGGCACCACTAACCCCTGTCCCTCAGCACCACATCTCCACAGCTTGGAAACTTCTCCAGGGATCATGGAGACTTCACCACTGGCCTGGGCAGCCTGGGCCAGGCCTTGACAACTCCTTTGGGGAAGAAATTATTGCTCATGTCCAACATAAACTTCCTCCAGTGCAACTTGAGGCCATTTCACTTGCTCCTTGGGAGCAGAGCCTGACACCTCACGTGGCACCAACCTCCTTTCAGCGAGTTATGTAGAGGCAGAAGGTCTCCCCTGAGCCTCCTTTGCTCCAGGCTGAACAGGCCCAGGTCCCTCAGCTGCTCCTCACAAGACTTGTACTCTGGACGCGGGTGAAAAACACCACCTCTCTGTAACACAAGCCTCTCGCTTGGTACAATATCATCCCCCTGATTAAATTTGTTATGTTTTTTGACAGCTTAATTTGTTTTGGCAGGCTTTGTGCTGGCTCAGGTGTCATCTGTCTTTCAACAGCTGGTGTAAAGCCAGCATTAAAGCACTGGGCTGGTGCAAAGGCTGTCTCATGTGCTACAGACGATTCCCAGCAAGGCGATTTCTCCCCCAGACCTGGACCGAGTGGGAACCAGTGGGTTGTGACGCGCTGGTGATGGGCAGTGTGGCCTTGAGTGGGATATTTACAGGGCGAGCCTTGCTCCTGGTATCTCGGCCTTGATCTTGTATCTCTAAACCAGACGTCACTTCTGGGTAGTGAGGAGTTTGCAAAGGTGATTCATTTCCCGTCAACTGGAAGGGTGTTTGCTGTTACGTGGTCGTACATGTGCAAGTAGGCCGTCGGTCGTGGTGGGGCAGTGGTCCCAGCCCTACCCTCTTAATAGCAGAGGTTCTGTGGCCTTCTGGATGCTCGGTGTTGCTTTAAAGAACTACATCTGGCAGGTTATTAAAACTGCTGAGTGCAATTATACTGCAGTCTGGGTGCTCACAAGTGCTGTTGTCAGGCAGCGTAGGAAACGTGAGCATTGGTAGGAAGAGGCAGAGTAGAATATCAGTTTTCCCTTTGGAGTTACTACAGGACGTGCAGGTTACTCATCATGACATCAAACATGGAGTTGCCCCGTGCTGACAGAGCGTCAGCCCCGATGCTTGCCTGCGGTCGCTCCTGGTTTTCCTGGATTCTTGTCAAATCCATACAGATGCTGAAAGTCAATTTTTGACCAGCAGCTGCTCTGTTCTCTGGTAGGAAACTTGAGATGAGGGTACAGTTACATGAGAACACACAGGGCAAGGAGAAGTCCTCTGGTAGTACCTGAACATTGCGATGCGTTGCAGCGTGTGGCAAAGTCAACTTATCCTCGAAACCCTCGAACTGAACCCACCACATGGTCTTCTGCGTAGTGCTGAGTGCCCATCAGGCTCCTCCTTCACAAGGAGGTATTGGGTGGGGGTTGGATGGATGAAGTGCTCAGGCCGTGAAAGGAGGAAGGTGGAAACAGTTGGGTCTTACTTCTCTTTTCTGTTTTTCTCATGTTACTTGTGAAATCAGTTTTGGTTCCTGTTACAGTCAAACTGCAGTAGCTTTGTGGGAGGAACAGATGATCCTATAATAACAGAAAACATTAAAACTCACCTTTATGCCATGACTTATGCTGAAATTTCCCCTCTGAGAATTCAGGCATTCAGTAATGACTGGATTTGATCCCCTTAGTGTTTGGCTCTGATAAAATGTGTTACTTGTCATAGTTTACCTTTTGCTGGCCCAGTCACTTCTAAAGCGATACTGCTAAAGCTGGAAAAAGGAGTAAGATGTAGAAGAAGATAGTTGATGGTTTGCTGACAGTTCACTTAGGAAGATATCCAACCAGAAGCATTTCCGGTACGAATTCGAAAAGGAGATTTTTGAAAGGAGGTGCGATATTCTGAAGCATTTGTGAGTATTCACTCACCTTCCCACGTTGTTGTCTCATGTTCTTGCCGGACTGTTTTGCATCTTTTCCGCCAGAAACCGCGTTTAATTTTTACAAATCAAAACGGCAATTGCCAGCTGTCAAAACCCAAACGTGTTACATAAGTTCTTCTTGAAGGCCGAATCCTTTTTCATTTAGCAAACTGGGGGTTTTTTGTTGGGTTTTTTTGGTGTTTTTTTGTGTGGGTTTTTTTTGGTTTTTTGGTTTGTTTTTTTACGATGTGCTTCTTCCACAGCCGCTTCAGGCGCGTTTCCTTAAGGAGGAATTTTCAAAAGGAAAATATTTCCCGCTTTGCAATAAATCTCTTTGTTATTACCTGACTAATATATTCATAGAGGGATGAACCTTCCTCTTCTGGTGCAGCATCAAGCACTTTTTAGGCTTTCATGGACACATTCAGCCCTTGCCACTCTATTGTATCCTAGAAAATAGTACTGCTTAGCTATAGAGCTTTCCTGGTCTACATAAACCTGTCATTTTCAGTGCTTTTAACAGCATCTAAGGATTTATTATATTATTTTTTAAAAAAAGAATTATTCCTCATCTTTTCTAGTTTGTCCATATGTTTCTCCTACAGGAGTGCCAAGAAGTTAAATGTACTTTTTTTTTTTCAGGTGAATACTGCTGAAGGGGTGTAGAGAAGGGCTCCTTGCGTTGTCGCTCCTTGCCAAGTTCCGTAGCTGGAGTGCCTTAGTGTAGCAATGAAATTATACAAATGTGTGCTGACTTTGGCTTTCCTTCAAATGACACTTCTACCTATGCAAGACCAGACCCCCCAGAACTCATTTTTCACCCTAACTGGGTTTTGATGCAGGCGGGGAGCAGGGGCTTGGTTGTCCTTGAGGAGCATGTTCTTGGCTCTACTGGAATTTCTCTTGAAGGCCGAGGGCTCGCTTTCTGCAACTGTTTCTTCATTCCTCCTTCTCTTAATTTATTCTTTTCTTACTGAAAAAAAACCCCAAAACACCACTTTAGTAAACTCTTGTTTCTTGATTGAGGAAGGTGAAAATCCCACTGTCTTTCTAACGAATGCGAAGCTACAAATATGAAATGTAAACCCCAAGGGAACTGCAAGATGGTCACCAAATAATCAAGGGTGACAGAGGTTCTTTTAAATTCTTTGTATTTTTAAAAGACCATGGCACTCCTTGATGTCCGTACTGGGTGGTATGTAGCATCACCCAGTGCTCGTCAGATACTACTGGGAGCAGACAGTTGTCTTAATTAGACTGACGTTTTTACAGCTTCATATATTTTAGTTTCTGCCAAGACAACTGACAACAAGAAATGAGGAATTTATGAAGAAAGCATGAAAAATTTATGCTGGCATATGTGATTTATTCATCCAGCATATGAAATGTGGTTTAAATTCCAACATCAGGAGCTGCTAATAAAAAATTGGAAAATAAACTAAAACTGTTGATGGTTTTGTATGAATATGCAGATCGCACGCTAGAGTTCTATCCTTTCCTCTGCTTCCTATTTGACAAGTCAGCGTAGGTTTTAGACAGTCAGCACTTCTACCTTACAAGAGTTTATTTCATTGTTAGTCAGGATTTCAGACTATTTATGTTAGGAAAAGCACACGGATTAAAAGCCCTAAGGAGAAAACTAGAATATTGCCAGTGACAAAATTAGTGAAATCCTATATTACATCTTTTAAAAAAAAACCAAACCAAACCCTCAGCCCCCCCCAAAAAAAAGGCAGAATTGTTTTAGATATTTTTTTTTTTAAGCTTTACTGAGGAATTTTGGGATATTATCTTCACGAAGCAGAACTCAGTATGTGGACATAGAAAACCGGAGGGAAAATAATAGCATTTGACTCAGCCTCATTTCAGTTAGACTGTTGCATTAATTTCCTTTACGACTCATGACATCTGTAGCATGAATTGCTAATTTGTTTGCTCTGGGGGGGGAAATTACCCCAGTGAAACCAGTGAGCAAAACCGCCGTTGCGTTCAGCATTTTTTTCCCATGGTTCCTCTTCCAGTTTATCGTTAATCTGGATTTGATTTAAATTTGTAAAGTTTCCCCGTGCGGTACGGGGAGTTTTGTATGGGAGCGCGCTGTGCTCTCTGCTGTAAAATATCTAATCCCTTTTACTTACACGTTTGTGTTGAAGCTGTTCTCTTGTTCTGACAAGGAAATCCTGCTCCTAAAAGTGTGATAGATGGAATACAGCACTTGCCTGGATTTAAGGTGGAGGACGTGGTAGTTTTGGTACAGCTGATAAATACAAAAGTTTCCTACTAAGACACGCTGGAGCGGATTCCAGGCAGAGACGTAGGTGTGGGGCGACCAATATGGCTGCAGAACTTGGGTGATCATGAGAACTGGTCTGTAGATTTACAAAAGATCTACCGAAGATCTTGAGAAGGTTCCAGGGAGACCTTCTGGAGGCCTTTCAGGGCTTCCAGGGGCCTGTCAAAAAGATGGGGACAGACTTTTGAGCAGGGCCTGTTGGGACAGGACAAGGGGGGATGGTTTGAAACTAAAAGAGGGAGATTTAGACTGGAGAGAAGGAAGGAATTTTTCACTTTGAGAGTGGTGCGAGCCTGGCCCAGGTTGCCCAGGAAGAGAAGTATGAAGATTTTGTCTTTCCTTTGCAAACTCTTTCATTTTTGAAGTTTGTCCACTGGACCATTGCGATACCCATTACCCATTGAAATGTATTATTGGTTTCATTCTTATATGGTTTTCAATTTCACTAAAGAAATTCTCTATCAAAGTCTGCTGGGGGAGAAAAAAAGAAGAGTTTGCCTTTATATTGTGTTGGGATTTTTTTGGNGCCCAGGAAGAGAAGTATGAAGATTTTGTCTTTCCTTTGCAAACTCTTTCATTTTTGAAGTTTGTCCACTGGACCACTGCGATACCCATGGAGCAGCAGCTCTTCTGCCTGGAGCCCTGGCCATGCCCAGAGCACACATGCACTGCAATTCCANAAATTCTCTATCAAAGTCTGCTGGGGGAGAAAAAAAGAAGAGTTTGCCTTTATATTGTGTTGGGATTTTTTTGGTGGTTTTGGTTTTGTTGTGTTTTTTTTTTTCCCCTCCTTGCTATTTCCCATCATCCACCAACCCCATGGAGCAGCAGCTCTGCTGCCTGGAGCCCTGGCCATGCCCAGAGCACACATGCACTGCAATTCCAGGAGTCACACGGAGAAATCCCGGGCGTTCCGGTCGCACGGCGTTCGCTGTGCGTTTGCCGAGCCCATCTGTGCGGCGCGGAACGAACGGCTCCTGGATCTGCAGCATATGCTTGGGATGCAAGCCAGAGATGCAGCAGCTCTAGCCCCATGTCTTGCTGAACCTGTAAATTAATAACCAATCCAAGTGGAGTACTCTTGGAGTTTAATAGTATATCCTTTCTAGGAAAAAAAAAAGGTAATTGATTGCGGTTTCCTTGCTTATTTATTTTTTTCCTCTTAGAGCTGCTGTTGCTTGTGATACAGGGATCCTAAACTTTTCTCATCGTTTTAACTTTTATAACAGTTTCCTTTGCCTTCTTTTTTTTAACTTGTGAAATACAATGAAAAATAAATATGAACCACTAAAACTTCGTCAGCCCTTTTAGTTTAGCGGCCGTGCTAAGCTTTTGTCACATTAATTTCTGTTTCTCAGTGGTTACGCACACTTAAATTTCAAACATAAATTTATCAGGTACTCTTATCCCACCATGTAAAGTCTCCTGATCTGCAAATAAGAGGATAATTAAAAATTCCCGTTTAACAAAATAACTTTTTCTTTTCAGCTAGTGTATTTTGCATTTCAATTAAGAGAAGTGGGTCTTGGCTTCCAGGTGTACTGTAGGGATCCTTCAGCTCTCCTTGAGTGCAAAAGTGATTGCTTTGACCACTGTCAACGTAGAAAACGGTTCCCTTAAACATCTCCGCTTTTCCCTGAATCAGGAATTACCTGCCTGGCTGGGGGAAACGAGCAGAGCACGGTGAAGCTGCGTGGGGAGTCACAAAAGTCACCGAAAGTCCGACTCATTCTGATCGATCCGAGGGAGAAATACCTGGCATATGTATTTTGGTTATTTATATCTTATTCAAGACAGTTCAGATATTAAAAAGTAAGAGGAAATTAAAGGCCGGGTTTTCAAAAGAGCAGGGGCAATTTGTAGGCAGTGCAGGACTCCACGTATCATTGGAGAGAACGAAAAAAAAAAAAGAGAATATATTTTCATGCTGTCTGATGGATATCGCAGCCACGCGCGTCCGAGGGAACGAGAGGTGGTCGAACAGAACGTGAATCTCTGTCGAGTCCAACGAGATAAAGATACGGCGCCTACTCAAATTAGTTGGCCTATATGAATTCTAGCCTTGTTTTTTTTTAAAGCTGTAAATCTATTTGCATAACATTTACTTTATGTTAAACTAATTCAGCAAATATCTAATAGGGAGGGTGAGACACTGGAACAGGTTGTCCGGAGAAGCTGTGAATGCTCCGGCACTAGACCAGGTTGGATGGGGCCTTGAGCAACCTACTCTAGTGGGAAGTATCCCTGCCCGTGGCAGGGGAGTTAAAACTGGATGGTCTTGAAGGTCCCTTCCAATCCACACCATTGTGTGATTTTAAGATGGCACGAGCGAATAATTTCTTTTATTTTTTTCTCTTTGATGTCACTAACTCAGTGGAGATATTTTTCATGTAACTCAAGTTCTCTGTCACTTGTTTCCGTGAAAGAGATTTAAAAATTAGCGCTAAGTTCCAGTGAAAAAGTTCTAAAAACACAACCAACAAGCAACCAACTAGCCTGCCAAAGGTTTGTGTCCATCTGTAACTGGGGCTTTGCTCGAGGATGGGCAAGGGAGCCAACAGGAAAGCAGGGAAAATGCTAAATTAAGCATATTTTGCCATGGAAATTCAATGGGTTAAGAAAGAGATAAGATTTATGGAAGTTTGGAATTTTAGCCCATATTTTGGAGTCCCCTCAGTCCGTTCTGGAGCCGGAATTATAGCAAGTACAAGCAATTGACAGCTAGACAGTCGAAATTCAGGTCTTTTCAGACAGCAACCTAGAGAATTTGTTATCCAGGGAAAGTCACGGCTACGTCGAGAGAGCAGCCTACGTTTTAAATGCAACACAGCTCGTTTCTGGAAGCCCTTCCAGGATATTGTATCACCATTAGGTTTTTGCTGCATTTTGTAGTCTTAGCAAATGATTTGAAAACCAACACCGGGACAAAATTTGCTGCTAATAGTAAGGATGCAGTTTTGATTATTCGAAGTTGCCTTAAAACATTCCTTTTCTTTTGTCTCCGAACCGATTCCCAAGCCGTGGCGGAGGGCTGTGGTTTTAGCTGTGGTGTCAAATCGAAGCTTGTTGTTTATCTAAATCTTGTGCCAGTCTAAGGTTTGAGCAGACAAGTTATTTGTCAGGAATACCAAGGTGATTTTCCGTTTTCTATAAATATTACTCTATAAATGCGCTAATGATCTTTTTCCAATAGCATTTTATTATCATTCCTAGTGTATCAAAGTCAGGCATTGATTATTTTTTATTTGATGCCATAAGGTACATATACTTTTGATCCTCATTTGCAATCCACTTTAATTTGATTTAAAGGTACTTTTGGCTTGAATACAATTTAAAGGTTCTTTTGGCTTGAATGCAATTAACTAAAAATAGGCTTTGAGATAATTGCAACACAAATACCACGGGCAAACAGGCCCAATTTAATCTCCTCTGCAAGTAGATACCTACACTGGTGGTTCTTGCGTTTTAATCTGAGAAATCACGTTTTGGGTTTGTTACCCAAACAATCGGGCGCTGGGGGTAAATTAAACTTTACCAACTTGTTCAGCTCCTCTTTACTAGAAGGGCCGCCGGTGTCAAAGATGCTTCGGTAGCCATCAATTAAGATTTATGGTGATGGTTTTAGGCAGCAACAGTAATATTAATTTGAATTATTTTCGTAAGAAGCTCCCAGCATCTGGGGAAGATCATCTGCGTTATGTTGACCTTACAGATGTTCGAGTTGATTCATGGAGGAATTAAGTAATTTGCCGGTGCCCGTGCGGTGAACAACCAGCAGCGAAGAACAGAACTCAAATCGTATATTATATTCACATGAAATGTTCTGCTCCGTTTTGATAAGTAGTGCATTTTCCCTATGAATATTAATGCATAACTCCGATTGAGGTAGCCCGGGTCGCATCTTGGGTACCTAAGTGGAAACATTATTCAAAATTTTATACAAAAATAAGGAAGATCAGCATAGTACTTGGTCTTTAAGGTCAACAGAGCCATAGACAAATATTCCACCCCCCAACAACCTGTAGAGGTATCTACTTTTGTGAAATTTCACCTCAGTGGTCCTTCCTGAGTCGCATTTTTCTGCACTTTCAGAATATTCCTGCCAAACAACCCCTTGTGTAACCCTTCCCACACTGGATTCAGGCAAAAAGAGCTAGGATTGGTTTTTATGGGTTTAATGGTTGGCCTTGATCCTCTTTGCCAACCAGAACGATTCTCTGATTCACGTGTGGCTTAAATACACGTGGATGAGAGGGTGCTCTTGTGAACCTCTTTGCCGTACGAGCTGCAAGAGCAGTAAGAGGTGGCCAGAAGGTGAAGGATGGGAGCCTCTTCTCTTTGCAGAGCTGAATCTGTAAGAATGGACCTTCTTTTCTGCCGCCTTCAGCTTTAAACTTAGAACGTGAACCCTGGAGTGCATTAAGAAAACTGTGTCCAGTAGGGCTAGGGAGGTTCTCCTCCCCCTTTATTTTGCCTTGGTGAGACCACATCTGGAATACTTGATCCAGTTTTGGGCTCCCCAATTCAAGAGAGACGGGGATCTACTGGGGAGAGTCCAACAGAGGCTATGAGGATGGTGAAGGGACTGGAACATCTCTCTTGTGAGGAAAGGCTGAGAGTCCTGGGGCTGTTTAGTCTGGAGAAGAGAAGGCTGAGAGGGGATCTTATCCATGTCTAGAAATATCTGAGGGGTGGGGGTCAAGTGGAAGGGGCCAGGCTCTTTTCTGTGGTGCTCAGTAATAGGACAAGAAATAACAGGTGCAAGTTAGAACATAGGAAGTTCCACCTCAACAGGAGGAGAAACTTCTTTGCTGTGAGGGTGACAGAGCCTGGCCCAGGAGAAACTTCTTTGCTGTGAGGGTGACAGAGCCTGGCCCAGGCCACCCAGAGAAGTGGTGGAGTCTCCTTCTCTGAGACTTTCCAAACCCTCCTGGATGTGTTCCTGTGTGGCCTGCCCTGGGTGATCCTGCTCTGGCAGGGGACTTGGACTCGATGACCTCTTGAGGTCCCTTCCAACCCCTACTGTTCTGTGATTCTATGAGTATGGATTATAGAGCCAAGGATAATACACATCAGCCTCCTCTAAACTTCCTGCAAAACTGTTGTCACTCATATTTGAGAGAGAGAGACTGAATCCCGATTGCGATGGTAGCACATACGTTTATTCCACCTTTCTCCTAGAAAAAGATGGATCAGGCAACACTTACTGCATTGTGGAATTAGATCCTGAGGATTGGAGCGTGCCCCGTGTGGAGCGTCGCTTCTGAGAGCTCTGTGCCAAATTAACGGGAGTGAATAGACACCGAGTGAATAATCCCGGTTTGTTGTTAGTTGAGAATGGATTTGTTGATAGGAAACAACTGTTGACATCACCCTAATTTGATAACCCGTTTGCAACGTTATTTAAGCTGCATCTTTTGGAAAGGCTGAAGCAAAGTGATTTGTAACAGAAGCAGGATACGGGAACCGCTCTCCTCAAGTGTTTTTTAAATTGCTTCGCTTGCAGCTACGGAGTTTGCCGTAAAGAATGATTTCTCCTTCTGAAATTTCAAAGCTGCAGGAGTGGTCAGAGAGCCGAGAAAGGGACAGCCTGATGATTTAAGGCTATTTAATGCCCCGCTTGTTGTGGAACAGAGTGCTGTAGCCCTTCCTAGCCTAGCAGAACATAGCACTGCAGTTTCGGAACGCCCTAAACCAGAAAACTGATTTATCACCTATTAGGTCTTATTAAATCCCATTCAGAGGGGAAAAAAAAAAAAAAATGAACTGCAGTAGCTGGATGACAGAAAATTAATTTGAAAGAAATGTTATATAGTCAGGCTTCTTCAGTCGTTTTATCCAAGTCAATCCCCGTGGCTGGAAAGCTTGGTTTCCAGGTTTGCCGTGATTTGCCTACTGGGCCTGCTCCCAGGGCTACAAGGAGGGTGTAAAACCGTCTGTTTGGGACAGGTGGAGCTCTGGTGTGTTTACTTTCCACATTTATAACATAGATTTTTATTTTTTTTAATAAAGATTTCCTGGGCCGTAACACACCCTCCTGTGGTGCAGGTAGAAGGGTGGTGTTCAAGGTATCGCATCACCTGAGGAGAAGGCTTCAGTGTAAGGTTCTGTTTCTTCCAGTAGCACTTCTTCCCCAGGAGAACTCGTGGGGAGCCACTGTAGACATTTACCTACAGGTTTCAGGGTTTTTTTTTATTTTATTTTTCAGTTTAAATCTGCTGTTTAAAACCTGGAGTTGACCATTCATTAGGGAAATTCCGAGCAGTTGCCTGCTACGCACTAGCTAAACACAAAGGCAGAAGAGGCTCTTCAGAGTTTTTACAAATTTTTATCCTGCTGAATTTACTTCAGCTCGTAAGAACCGTGGTCTCAATTTCCATTTTCTTACTGTTTTTTAAACTGTGCTTAGAAACATGGGTGGATACAACACACTTGGGTAGCAGCAGGAGCAGATTGCCTGAAGCGAGCAGCTTTAGCTGCAGAGGCTGGGAGGAGAAACGTGGGGGAGAAATGATCTTTTCTTCTTCTCACCCCGCTTTTCTTTCGGCTTTGCCTTTTATTGCTGTTATTTTTAGTTTAGGTAAAGATTCCTCCAAATGCAATGCAAGAGCTGTCCCTCAAAAAAAAAAAAGTAGTTGTAAACCACCCGTAACGGGCAGGGATTGCGGAGAAGACGCTCCAAATTCCTTGGGAAGAACATTGGGAAGATATTCTTTGTTGTCCTGTGTGAGGAGCTGCGTAGAAACTAATGACTAGTCCCCTGGCTTTGAGATCTGCCAAACCAGACCGGCTGGCTGACCTTCCCTGGGAGTCCCCCAGAAATGGAGAGGCCATCAGCAGAGTCCTTCCGCAGCGCTGCCGGCACCCACAAACTTCTCAACCCAGGCCCACCAGCTTTTTGGACCGTATTCCACCTCAGCTGAGGAGTTTCACCCACGGCTGTCCCTGCCCTCCTACTGCCGAGTCAGATGATGGTGTCTCGGTCCACGGGCGGTGACGTGCCTATTGACTGCTCTTTACATAAAAGGAGAAATTATTGGCTTTGGTTGCTGAGGAGGTGAGGCAGCAGAGGTTTGCTTCTCACCCAGATCGATCAAACTCTTTTGGGTGTCGAGGCTTCTGAAAGAATGAGAAAATGAGGTTCCTGTTGCTGTCAGAGGCAGCAGCAAAGATTTACCTCGGTAGTTCCAGCTGAATGAATGAAGCTTTGTTTATTCTCTAACACCAAACAAAAGATAGACCACAAATACCTTGTCTTTTGTTTGTACATCATCATACCAGCATTTTCCTATGTTAACACCTCGGGTTTGCGATTTACAGGTTTCACCTGAGGGCACTTTGCCTTTATTGAGCAGGAAAGTCCAAAATTGGCCTCGCACGGCACGCGGAGCAGGACTTCTAAGACGGAAAGTCGTCGGCTTCTCAGCAACATCTCCTGATGTGCAAAAGGGGATCGGTAGGAAAGATTTGATAGTTCAAAGAAATGCAACACCCTGTTCGTTCCCGGTCAGCCAGTGTCTTCCCTGGCTTGCTGAAGCTTCCCTCTGGGATTGATCTTTGCTACACGTGGCCCTCGCTCTGTGCGGCGTTGGAGCACGTGCTGTGAGACTTGCAGTGGCTTGAGGTTGTCATGAGGATGGTTGACTTACCCAACTGCCTTGCAGAGCACGTGGTGAGGGACATGGTTTAGTGGTGACCTGGCAGTGCTGGGTTAACGGTTGGACTTGATGCTTTTAAAGGTCCCTTCCAACCAAAACAATTCTATGAGTCTATAAAGGTCTCCATTCTGTTCAGTCTTTGCTGATTTATATAAAAAAGAGGTGTGTTTTCTCCAAGTAGCCGTTATTTCTTCACATATGAACTTTTTTTTTTTTCTGTTTTTGCTCAACATCTTTATTTTTTGGTCTGTCAGAGCTCATTAATCTGCCCTTGCATGAGGAGTTACCCTTCCCTGCATCTTCAGGGCAGGATGTCTGGTACAATTATCAAAGAGATTTTTTCTGCCCTATTCTGGAGTCACCCACCCGTATTGATTGTCCTCAGCACAAGACGGACAGAGAACTGTGGGAGTGGGGCCAGTGGAGGTCACAAAAATGATCTGAGGGCTGGTGCCCCTCTGCTGGGAGGCCAGGCAGGGAGAGTTGGACTTGTTCAGCCTGGAGAAGAGAAGGCTCCGCGGAGACCTTCTGGGGGCCTTTCAGGAGTTCCAAGGTGCCTGTCAGAAAGATGGGGACAGACTTTGGAGCAGGGCCTGTTGGGACAGGATAAGGGGGGATGGTTTGAAACTAAAAGAGGGAGATTTAGACTGGAGAGAAGGAAGGAATTTTTCACTTTGAGAGTGGTGCGAGCCTGGCCCAGGTTGCCCCGAGAGGTGGTCGCTGCCCCATCCCTGGCTCCATTGCAGGGCAGGTTGGATGGGGCTCTGAGCAACCTGCTCGAGTTGCAGATGTCCCTGCTCCCTGCAGGGGGGTTGGACAGGATGACCTTGAAAGGTCCCTTCCCACCCAACCCAGTGCATGATTGTTTGATTTGCAGTGCCCTCCATCCTTATCACCAAAGACAATGAGGTGGGCAGTTGTCTCCAGTGAGAAATCATACATAGCTGGGCAGGTGCCGTTGCCATTGTAGTGCACGTTAATTTAGGCAAAGCAACAGGCTAAAATGTTGTTCTGTTTTCCAGAGCTGGTTTCATCGGGACCTGTCCCTGAAAACGTGTTTTTAAGTCATTTTGAAAGAAACCAAGTGAAACCCCAACTTCCTGTTGCTGCACAAAGCAAGTTCCAAAATAAATCTGTGTTTACCGTAACGGAAGACTTCTTAGCAGAAGTTAATTTATACAGCAGTGATCATCCAGTAATTATGATTTGTCACAGCCTAATATTTACTTTTTTGAATAATTTAAACCCCATTCATTATACTACATACAAATTAACAACAAAGTGTCGTGTTGGCCTCCGAATGCGTAATTGCAATTAAGTCTCTTGCAGATATAATACGCGTAGGGTTAATTTGGACCACGAGTTGTTTTTTGTTCTGTCTTTGTGTTTCTGTGCAATTAAATTATCCTACTGTGGCACAGAGAAAATAACACTTATTTGGATCTCGGCTGTAACCTGGTATTTTTTTAATGGAAGTGTTTTTAATGAGGCTGGGTAACGAGGGCTGGTAGAGCGGCGTGATGACTAACGGCGTTTTAGTTCTGGTTTGCTCATTCCTTGAGAGGTGAGAGGCTCCGAGCGATGTTTGTGGCCCCAGTTGTGAGCGAGCAACTTTTACTAAAGCAAATTAGGTAATTTCTGAGGAAAATGTCAATGCTTGAAGGGTTAGAATCACAGGAAGACCCTGCTGAAGTCTGTATTTTTTCCTCTTTTAGTGGCATTTGGCTCTTCAACATTTAATGATGCCTTGGGAATAAAAATATTATAATTGTTCTCCTCTCCCTCTACTCCGCCCTGGGGAGACCACACCTGGAATACTTGATCCAGTTTTGGGCTCCCCAGTTCAAGAGAGACAGGGACCTACTGGAGAGAGTCCAACGGAGGCTACAAGGTTGATGAAGGGACTGAAGCATCTCTCTTATGAGGAAAGGCTGAGAACCCTGGGGCTGTTTAGTCTGGAGAAGAGAAGGCTGAGAGGGGATCTTATCCATGTCTATGAATATCTGAGGGGTGGGGGTCAAGGGGAAGAGGCCAGGCTCTTGTCTGTGGTGCCCAGTAATAGGACAAGGAATAACAGGTACAAGCTGGAACATAGGAGGTTCCACCTCAACATGAGGAGAAACTTCTTTGCTGTGAGGGTGCCAGAGCCTGGCCCAGGCTGCCCAGAGAGGTGGTGGAGTCTCCTTCTCTGGAGACTTTCAAACCCTGCTGGATGTGTTCCTGTGTGGCCTACCCTGGATATTGCTGCTTTGGCAGGGGAGTTGAACTAGATGATCTCTTGAGGTCCCATCCAACATCTACCATTCTATGATTCTGTATATTCCCCGCTGTAGGAACAGCATTTGAGTGGTATCATCATCTAGTTCTCTCTCATATACTGAATTAAATCACAGTTTACCGGGTCGATACGTACAATGTACGGGCTATAGGAACTGTCTTTAACTTTTGACGATACATGAAGTGACAGTTCTGTAGTTGCAATATAACATACTAAATATAAAATTATATATAGCTAAAAAGAAAGATATTAAAACCCCTTTCATTGTTTTCCCCAGTAAAATTTAAATCACCCAACCTAAACAGCCAAGGAGAAGAAGGTTATTCTTTCCAATCAAGCTAAAGAAAAGGACTCTTAAAATATAGGGGAAAAAAAATATCCTAGTTGGTCTTTCTAGGGAAAAAAAAGAAATGGTTTTACTATACTTTTAAAAGAAAATATAGATTTTATAAATACTACTTTCTACTGAAAACCTGGAAGAACTGAGAAAAACTGAAAGAACACATACATTCAATTTTAACACCCTCCAATTCTTCAGCAGGAATTCTCAAATCCCTTTGGCCCGTTGCCGTGGTCAAAACCAAGCCCTTTATGCAGGCTTTTGTGTCGATGCTGTAGAGCTGCTAAAGGTTTTGATTGAAGCCTCTATAAATTATATCCTAGTCTTATGTGCTGCTTGTAGCCACTCTTGGTGTCTTTTGGATGGAGTTTTTCAGCGAGGTCGTGCTGAGGTTGAAGCACAAATGACGTAAAATCGGAACAAACCTGCGTATGCCGTCGTGCTTTTGATTTGTCTGGAAAAAAAACAGAAAACTCTGCTTTTTACTTTCTATAAACCTTCAGCAACTCCTCCAGTTTTCACTCTTGGCCTATATAGCTTTTTGCTGTTGCCAGACTTCCCATAATATCTGCTGCAGATGGACTTGAAAGCGCTGGCAAGTCTTGGCTGCGCGAGCATCGATAGCCGTTCGAAAAGCGGCGTTTTCCCCGCCCTTCGTGGATCGCTGCGATGCCAGCATCCCTCTCTCCATCAAAACGCTCCCGTTGTTAGTCCCCAAGTCCCGCTTCGATCACCGTGGTGCTTACACGGTGTTGGAACAGCAGCTTCTTGACTGGGAGGCAGGAAAATCCAGCTGCTTCCAACCAAGCCTTGTCCTCGCAGAATCTGTCGGTGCCTTGATAACTCTTGACCCCTCCTGGGCTCGATAGCAGTAATTACTGCGAGACTTGGAACGTTCAGTGACCATGTCGTGGACTGTCCAACCTCAGGCGTAAATTATTCCTCCAACCTCAGCACAACTAAAGCAAATTATCTGTTGGCTTAGTGTGAATCTGTAAGAAAGACGTCCTGGCGTGATGAGGCTTCAAAGACTTGGGTTCCTCTAGAAACTCTTTAGATGACAGGTCACTAAAGAGATATATGACCAAAGTTGGAATTTTTTACTGCTGTAAATTTTCTTTTTACTCCTTGATATTTGGGCCTGATACCAATCACTTGTATGTTAAGACTGGAATGTGCTGTCCCTGTATCTTCATAGGATGGCTTGAGTTGGAAGGGACCTTCAAGATCATCCAGTTCTAACCCTGCTGCCATGGGCAGGGACACCTCCCACTAAAGCAGGCTGCTCCAAGCCCCGTCCAACCCGGTCGTGAGCTTCCAACTATGCTTGGCTTCTGCTTAACTTTTTCCTTCCAGTGATTGCATTAATGGTTTCCCTTGAAGCTTTGGTTGTCAGACTCCACCTTCCAGATTCATTCTTTTATTATAACCAGAGTTTTATATGAAATTTTTGGAAAATGTGGAAAAAAAACCTAAACCAAAACTTAAAGCTGTGAGTAGTTGAAATCTTTCTGAATTAGAAACTTGCATTCCTACAGGAATGGGTAAGTTTAAAAGCCGTAAAGTTCTTGAAGGCTTTCATGGTTTCCCATGAACAAAAGAAGACCCTGTCTCATGATCATGTGCTCCCTTTTGATGAGCTGCAGGGAAGGTGGGCAGCTTGTGGCCTCCTCACCAAGATCAGGGCTTCAGGGAGCCGGGAAAACTCCGCAGGGGGCTTGGTCAGCAGGAAATTCAGGTCTTTCTACTCTGGTAACATTTCAATGGCAAAGTCATAATGCTCTTTCCTACATAATCATAAAATCACAGACTGCTTTGGGTGGGAAGGGACCTTTCCAGGTCCTCTAGTCCAACCCCCCTGCAGGGAGCAGGGACATCTGCAACTAGAGCAGGCTGCTCAGAGCCCCATTCAACCTCCCCTGGAATGGTTCCAGGGATGGGGCAGCCACCACCTCTCGGGGCAACCTGGGCCAGTGTTAATATTACACTGTAGAAGATCAGGACAGCTTTAGATGTTGCTATAGATACAACTATTGGTTAAAAAAAAATCAGGCTGAACATTTTGTTTTGTTGTGGGTTTTTGTCTTTTCTGGATGGGAAAACCTTCTAACATTGGGGCTAGTCTGGATTTTTCCCCGCTTAGTTTCTATTGCCCATCTAAGCCCATAAAATAATTACAACCTACTCGTAGAGAAGCTGCTGGCTTTCAGAGCCATTGGCATTATAAATTAGCTGTCTGGAGATAGCCAAAATGTGTCATTCAGGCCAGAGGAGGACGTAAAAGAAGCATGAATGGCGCAGAAATGTTATGCGGGCCTTGTGCCCAACTCTGCTTTCACCCAGTCCAGGGAAATCGGGCCAGCAGCGCTGATTTTTGTGAGGTGACTGTCTGTCTGTCTCGTCCTTGCGAGGCTCAGAAACGCGTTCGCGGCCCAGGCCTGGATTTGCGGCCCTGGCGCTTCCGCGCCGTGCGTCGCACCATCTGCGCTCAGGGATTTATGACGCTCCAACTTGCTGGTGTCCAGCGATGCTGCTGGAGTCAGGAACTTCTCCAAATTAGGGTAATTTTCAAATTCAAAGTGTTGGTTTTTGGAAAAAAAAGAAAAGGTAAATAGAATCATGAAACCATAGAATCGTTTTTCTTGGGAGAGACCTTTCAGATCATCGAGTCCAAGCGTTGCCCCATCCCTGCCAGGGCACCACTGAGCCCTGTCCCTCAGCACCACATCTCCAGGGCTTGAAAGCCCCTCCAGGGATCATGGAGACTCCACCTCTACCCTGGGCAGCCTGGGCCAGGCCTGGACAACCCTTGTGGGGAAGAAATTGTTCCTCAAGTCCAACCTAAACCTCTCCTGGGGCAACTTAAGGCCGATTCTTCTTGTCCTGTCGCTTGTTCTTTGGGAGAAGAGCCCTGATGGCATTTTCTCTTGTCCTGTCAATTCTTAGGAGAAGAGAGCAATAAGTGGTACTGGGGACACACTTATTGTGGTGTCCACATTTAAACAAACTTTTTGATGGCTGTGCCTTAGCAAAGGTGAGGATTCAGCCCGTGGCTGTACTTTTAGGTTATTACAGTGTCTTACAAAGCCTTCTAAATTGGAGAGAACACGTGCCCCTCAAGGGTGAGATGAATACTGAAGGTGGTCGGAGGTAATCGGAGGTGGTCGGAGGTAATCGGTGTGCCTGGGCTTTCCCAAAATAAGAGATGTACTAGAAGAGAAAAAAAAAAGAAAAAAGACAAACAGCAAAAAAACCCCAAACTTTTAAATGTCATAGTGTTATTATCTGTTAACTCTTTCCATGGGAGCTAAAATACCTGCTAATAAAAGCGGAAGGGATGGGCTCCTGATGCACCTTGGGCTGGGAGGATTTTTGTTACTGCCAGACATCGAAGCATCGTCTTGAAGCGTTTGTTCCAGTCCCATCTGGTTGCTACAAACACTATCAGACAGGAGCCTGAAAGAGAAATGAAAAGAATAGCAAAGCACCGGTCTTGTCCAGAGGTTAATAGCTGGGTCAGGTCAGCAATAGTCTCTGCTGGCGACGAACGCTGCTCTGGTCTCGCTTCGCTCCCCCCCTCACATACCCCGCTGCCTTCTGTGTCACTTTAATATCTGAGAGCCCCACTTTAGATCAAATGGAAGCTTACCTAAAGCTCCAGTAAGGTTTGGTTTGTGGTTTTGTTTTGTTGGTTTTTTTTGCTTTACCAGCATCAGCGATCCCTTCACAAAGCTGTCAGCCGCCGGAGCATCCCTGGAACAGCAAAGCAGAGCCGCTGCTGCCGTTTCTCGTTCTCATCCGTTACAAGAAATTGCACTTTAACCTCTTTCTGGGTTGTTGCTTCTTGTCTGCGTTTGTTGGGGAGGTGGATCCCAGTTGCGTGGAAGTCCAGCTCTTCTGGACAGTGCCTCTGTATTTGTGATTATACGGTAAATGTAGAAATAAGGCGAAATAGGAATTTTTTTTTCAACTCCCTTGGAAACTTTCTGCCATCAGGCATCTCAATGAACTTTATCTTTTGGGTGATGGACAAAGAAACCTCTCCAGCAAATTGAGTTGCTAAGCACACCTGATCTGTGACACCCCCACCCCGCCCCAGCACTGCAAGGGTGTTCAACTAACCTTCTTCATCCACAGATTACTTTCTTTTTCCTCGTTGGTATTGATAAAGTAATTAAATACTCACAGGAAAATGGAGGTTCTTTTTCAGGCAACCGTAGGGCGTTTGTTTAGCCAGCGGCGATGGTCATAACAATTGAGGAAAATGCCAAAGAATTTGAAGGGTAGGGAATTGTTTCTATTGATTTATCCATAATTACCTCAAGTAGCCTTGATCTGTATTCACGGCGTGGTATTCGTGGTGATGGGTAAGTTACAGAGGACGGTGCTGTCAGCAGAAAATGGGGGAGGTTCCCGTGCTGTAAAATGTGAGATGCTGTCAAGCAGCTGAAAACTTTTGACCAAACTCAGTCAGAACTTTCACGCTTTGCAGGAAAATTTGCCTGCGACATCCTTTGCCAGGCTTCCCGTGAGTTACTTGTCTTTTGTTTAATTACCTCTTTTTCCAGGCTGAATGCTTCTTTAAAAAGCAGTGTGATAGGAAAAGCCATCTTCTGCTTTATTGATTTTTTTACCTGTGCAAAACCGAAGTGAATTCTCAGGATGAGTCAAAATAAGAACTAAGATGACTTCTTTCACAGAGTCACGGACTGGTAGGGATTGGAAGGGGCATCTGGAGATCATCTGGTGCCCCCCAGCCCCTGCTCCAGCAGGGTCACCCAGAGCAGGGGGCCCAGCAGTGCAGTGTCCAGGTGGGTTTGAAATCTCTCCAGAGAAGGAGACTCCCCAAGCTCTCTGGGCAGCCTGGGCTAGGCTCCAGCACCCTCTCACCAAAGAAGTTCCTCCCTATGTTTAGGTGGAGCATCCCAGGTTCCAGTTTTTGCATGGTGCCCCTTGTTCTCTTGCTGGGCACCACTGAGCAGAGTCTGACCCCATCCTTTTGACTCTTGCCCTTGAGCTCTTGCTCAGCATTGAGAAGATTCCTCTCTCTTATCTTCTCTTCTCCAGCTGAACAGCCCCAGGGCTCTCAGCCTTTCCTTGGCCCAGAGATGCTCCAGCCCCTCAGCATCTTCATAACCTCTGCTGAACTCTCTCTAGTAGTTGTCTTGAACCAGGGAGCCCAGAACTGGACACAGTTCTCTAGATGTGGCCTCGCTATGTAGAGTAGATGAGGAGGAGACAGTCTGTCTTTCAAGAGACTGTACTCTTACGTTGCTCATGTCCTGTAGGCATCTTATGTGAAGAGCTTACGGGGAAAGCTGTCTTCCTCCTCAGTTTGGAAAGGCAGAGCTCAGTTTGGTAGCTGTTGGTCCATGGGCCAGGCCTGGGGACATCTCCGCCAGGCCTGGGGACTTCTCCACCAGCCCTGGCGAGCATCTGAGAAGCCGTGAAGCTGTCCTCTGTGGTTGCACACTTGCTCGGTTTTTTAGGCAATAAACTCACCGAGGATAAGGTGAGACATCTGTACCGTAGCGAAGCCTTTGTGCGTTTTATGGAGCAGCGCATTATAATGAAAACTGCTTGTTTAATGGCTGACCTGATTGCAGAGATTTCTTCCAGCAGCACTACGACAAATTACATTTGTCTTAAATTACAGGACCTATTGCAAGATTTTGCCAACTATGTCCGTGAAACAGTTTCTTTGAATTCACAAAATCTTCTTCCTTTAGGATACTGTCTTTTGGAGGAACACTTAATGCTGTCCACTTGCAGTAGATGCTGCTTTCCCACTGCTGGAGCCCTGGCTAAAAACTCCTAAATTAAATTGTCTTGTAGCATTTCCATTAGAAAACACTATTTCCAAGCTTTTATTGCTGTGTCGTAAAAATCTCTAGGTGGTGAGATTCAGTACACGAGGTTATATCCACGGCTGGAGTTACGTCTCAGATAAAATTTCAGGAGACAAAGTTTACTGGTGCTTTTAAAAAGGGTATAGAAATCTAAAGCTTCTTCCTTCCTGCGGTCTGAAAGTCATTAAGAAACCACAGCCTAGACTTCAGACAAATAGTTGAGAAAGGAGGAGAGCGAGGGCAGCCAGACCCAGCCACAGGTTGTCCAAGGAGGCTGCCCAAGGGAGTCTCCCCGACTAGACGTAGGCATCAACAACCTGCTCTCATTTGACCAGAGACCTCCAGAGACACCTTCCAACCTCAGCGTCTCTGTGCTCCTCCAACTCCACGCCAAGTCCACTGAACAGGCAACTACGCTCTGGGTTGAGCATTGCATCGGTGGTATCCTCATCCGAAGGGTGCTTCTCTTGCTGGGAAGTCCTGTCAGTTTTAGCACGTCTGGGGTGAACTGTGTACCAGCATGGATCAGTCCAGCTGCTGAGTAGACAAAGTGCATCTGCAAGGACATGGGAATGGGATGAAAATCCAAATTTTTTTTATACTGTTCATTTCTGTAAACATTTATCATAGAATTAGAGAATGTTAGGGATGGGAAGGGACCTCAAGAGATTGAGTCCAAC
>VWZK01010071.1:0-10959 GCA_013396935.1 Baryphthengus martii | reverse complement strand
AAAATAAAATAAAATAAAATAAAATAGAGTCTGCTATTCTCACTTATATTAAGAATCTTAGTTTATGTGCTATGTAGGAAGATTTTCCTGGCTATTAAGCAAAGCAGTAGAAGCTAATACACATGGTAGAATTCCTTGTATCACTAATACACATAAAGCCTACATGCTGTTAATGAATGCTAACAGTGATTTTTAAAAGTTATTTTTGCATGGTTGACAGCCTCTCAGAAAATACAAGCAGACATATGGTAGATCCTAAACAAGTGTGTGAAAAGCATGAATTGGTCTCCAAACCTTGAAGGGATTCTTTGCAATGAGACTAGGGGGCACCAAGTGCTCTAACAGAGAGATATGGACAGATTTGTGATTGCTGTGGTGCAGTCACAGGATAGGATACTCAAAAGTGTTGGGAAGAAATACAGAAAACATATGAGGATAACCTCACTCAGTCTGAATAGCACTGATCAGCTAAGGTACTCAGATTGAAGAGCTATCCAACATGATGATGTTAGAACCAAATCTGAACAAATAAGTACAAGGTCTGTAATATTCTTTGCACTCCCACTGGTGCCACCTGTGAAACAATCCATGGAGGATACGAACAGTCCCATATTTCAGCCACTTAAGTCAAGAGACTTGAGTTCCAAAGCAAGAAGTAAAATGGCTACAACATGCCAATAACCAATGTCTTCACAGTCCAGAGGATCTGGGCCAATCTCTCCAATCCACCAGCAGTATGCATTTTTTTGACTACACCCTTAAAAAGGAGGTCATCTTGCCTCTCCCAAACCCACACAGTAAAGTAGGGGTACATATAGAAACTCTCTTATGCCATGACTAAATGAAGCAGCCTTGGCTGCATCAGTGGCTGCTCTACTTCTAGAACCTTATCAGGAATGGTTTGAGAGAAGCGATCAGTACGTATACTTTTCAGACTGTTGCAAGGTCCCTGCTCTTACCACAAGTCGTTTATTTCCAGAAGCATAGAGCCAGGCTGTGACAAAGAGGTGTAGTCAAGTTCAGCCTGGAAAACAAATTGAAAAAAAAGAGACATTAAATGTCCTTCACTTTTTTGTGGTGGAATCCTAAATATTAACATGGTATCCTTTGGCATGGAGTGATCATGCAAATGTCATTACAGTTGGCACAAGCTAGGATATGAAAGGATAAGACAGGATTCCATATACCATTCTGCTCTAAAACTAAGTTTTTTAACTTTTTCCATTCCTGACAGCAGTTCTGAAAAAAAAAAAAAAAAAAAGAAAGAAATGATTTCTTCTTACAGAAGTCTTAATATAATTTTGAAGTACAATCTGAGTAAAGCAGGAAAAGAAATGGTACATATATATGAACATCAATTCACTATAGAAAATCTTACCAGTGACTGCCTGGTGCAAGTATTTTGCCTGATTAAATGAAACACTCAAAATACTAGAAAATTTTTTTTCAAATCAAAAAAATCAACAACCAAACAATCTTGGGGATAAAAAGAAGTTGAAGATACTGGAGCTCCTCTTTCTAATAATATATCTGTGGGAAGTTTTTATAATTTGAAAGCCTTTTGGTTTTTTATTTGTTTTATCCTGTTCTTCCTTCTTTTTCGTCTTTAAATACAAGATTCTTTCTATGCATAAATTTAAAATTAGGGTTAACTTTTTCCCACAATTCTCTGTAGTGCAAATAGGTGTCTAGAACTGCACAAATTCAAACAAATGTAGATACAACTTACAGCGGACATGCTAACTACATCTCCCAGCTTTATTATCAGTGGGGAGCTGCCTCTAACACAATTAAATTGAATATTAGCTAACATTCTTTAATCAAAACAGCTTTTAAGTAACTTACCAGACAGTGTGGTTTCATTCCTTCTTTGATCTTCTGCTTAATCAAGGAAACTTCTTCTGTGGTACCTCAAAGTTAACTGAGTTCGGATCAGCTTTTTCAATGTGATTTAATTAAAAGATATTACCCCGTCTAAGATTTATCATATTAATGGGATTTTTATTTGACATTTTTCCACTCAAATGTTTGGGGGTTTTTTTACGTTAATATACTGAAGTATCAAAAAAAAAAAAAAAATCATCTTTTCTAAACGAATTTTAAAGTGTTGGGGGGAAGAAACAGTCCTTTAAAAATAACCTACATCCATATTATAGGACTTTTAATTTTGGTTCAGTAGTGTAGTAATAAGAATGCAGACTGATAGGACTTTTTTTCCCTACATGTTCTGGATTTGACTATGATAGAGTCAAGTTTCACCAGAAGTTGTGAGGGGGTCCAGAGCCTAAGATAGACAACTGAACCAGATTATTCGCACTGGCAGCATGCCCAGGCCAGAGCGCTGGCTGGGAAAAGGTTCTGGTGGGACTGATAAGGGTAGTGCCTTGCTCAGTTTGTTCTGTATCACTTGTTTTGTGTATTGTTTCATTGTGTATTGTTTCATTGCTATTGCTGTCATTGTTACTTCTCTTTACTGAGAGAGTGGTTAGGCACTGGAACAGGCTGCCCAGGGAGGTGGTGGAGTCACCATCCCCAGAGGTGTTTAAAAAACAAGTTGATATAGCACTTGAGGCTATGGTGTAGTGGTTAGGGATGCTGGGATGAAGGTTGGACTAGATGATCCTGCAGGTCCTTTCCAACCATAGTGATTGTATGATTGTATAATTGTATTTGTGTTATATTAAATTCTCTTTACCTTAGCCCATGGGGTTTTATACTTTGCCCCCTCTTCTGCTTTCATTTGGGGCGTGCGACTGGGGAGCAGTGAGTGAGCAGCTGCATAGTGCTCAGGTCCTGACTGCGTCCAAACCATGACAGTCTTGTTTGGAGTGAGGGATGACAATGAGCCAGGGCCATGTTAAGAACAGGAGGAAGAGCCAGAGTTCATCCATCACTCATCATCCGATCCCTGTTCCTGAGTGAACTGTGAGGTATGCGAAATGATTACAGCCATCACTCAGGCAAGCCAATTATCACCTGGCTGCTCTGACGATGGGATAACAGGGCTAGTAGTTTGGAATTAGAGGGGAAGGAGGCCAAGCAACTGGAATCCCTGTCTATGGAAGGGGACACTGACAAGGTGATTGGAAAACAGTCACAATCCCACAGCCTCTGGAGGTGACTCATTAGGCATGACGGAAAGGTACCCCTTCAAGGAGGATGTTAGACGTCACCCAGGCAAGTGGACCACCATGGAGAGAAGTATTCAGTACCCGAGGGAACTAGTGGTGCTGGAGATGATTTATAATGATCTAAATGACAAGTAGTCACCCATAGATACATTTAAAGTTCAATGCTTACAAGCTATGCGGTAGAAGTTTCTACAAAGTGAACTACCATCATATGCCAACTCATTGGCAGTGGTGTCCAGGAAAGATTGCCAGGGAGAAATAGTAGATGGAATGGCTGGCCAGTTCCCACAATATAAAGGTAGTATTTCCTCCTCCCTAGGGGACTGCACTTCAGCTATGGAAGAATCGTTCTGGGTGGTCCAGCAAATCAAAGAAGCCTTGTCCTACTCTCCAGCTGTACAGGCCTTGGTCTTGGCTGCCCAAGAGATGAATATGGGAGGTACATACTACAGGGGTACCCTGTGATTCTACCTATGTGACCACGGAGAGGACATGGGATGGAAAACCCGCTTCAATCCCAGCTGCACAAGTACATGAGTTGTGAGGGAAGGCAAACTTGAAAATTTATTCTTCCAGTGGGAAATTCCCCAGACAGAATAGAAGGGCTGATCTCACTTCCATTCCTCTTGTGGGGATCTCTACACAATTTTCACAAGAAGTGAGTATCTCCAATCAGAATTAGAGGTTCTCTGCCTTCATCCAGATGAAGGAAAGGGATGATAGGGTTTACTGAACTGTGTGGATCTGATGGCCTGACACGTTGAACCCACGGGAGTAGAAGGCTTTAGTAAATACTGACGCACAGTGCACCCTGATGCCATCAAGCTATAGCGGGTTTGAATCCATCTGTATTTCTGGGGTGACAGGGGAAATCCCAGAAATACAGATGCTGGAAGCTGAAGTGAGTCTAACTGGGAAGGAGTGGCATAAACACCCCATTGTGACTGGCCAAGAGGCACGATATATCCTTGACATAGACTATCTCAGGAGAGGGTATTTCAAAGACCTAAAAAGTACTGGTGGGCCTTTGATATAGCTGCCTTGGAGAAAACTGAACAGTTGTTAAAGCTGTCTGGGTTCTTGGAGGACCTTGTATGGTGAAGTTGGTCAGGGCTGAAGAGCAGCAGGTGCGAGCTGCTATCATCATGGGGCACCAACAGCAATATTGCACTGATCGAGATTCCATGATCCCCATGTGACAGCTGCTCTGCCAACTGGTGAGCCAAAGGGTGATAAATAAAACTCACTCACTCTAACGCATAAGGCCAGTGTGAAAGCCTGCTGGAGAATGGAGATTAAGAGTGGACCAGTGCGGCCTGAATGAAGTTACACCACTGCTGAGTGCTGTTGTGGTGGATATGCTAGAGCTTCAATAAAAACTAGAGTTGAAGCCAGCCAAGTGTTATGCCATTATTGCTATTGCCAATGCACTTTTTTCGATTCTCATAGCACCAGAGTACAGGCTGTAGTTCATTTGCACTTGGAGGGGCATCCACTACACCTGGAATCCACTGAAACACAGCCCCACCATTTGCTATGGACTGATCTAGACTGCACTGGAGAAAGGTGGAGCTCCAGAACACCTGCATACATTGACGACATCATCATATGGGATGACACAGTAGAAGAAGTTTTCAAGAAAGTGAAGAAAATTATTTAAATCCTTCTGAAGGCCAGTTTTGTCATAAAAAGGAAGTAAGGTTAAGGACCTGCTTGAAAGATCCAGATTTTAGGAATAAATGACAAGACTGAAGTCACCAGATTCCAGTGGACATGATCAACAATATAACAGCTAAGTCCCCACTAACCTGTAAAAAGGAAACACAGGTTTTCCTGGGCACTGTGGGTTTCCAGAGGATGTGAGCCCTCTCTACCATGTGACCCAGAAGAACAATTTTAATTGGGCTCCTGAGCAGCAAAAAGCCTTTGAACAAATTAAACAAGAGATTCTACATGGCACATCACTCAGGCCAGTTCTGGCAGGATAGGTTGTAAAAAGTGTGCTCTAAACCACAGCTGGGAAGAACAGCCCTCCTTAGGGCCTCTGGCAGAGAGCACCTGGAGAGTCACAAGGCAGACCTCTGGTGTTTTGAAGTTGGGAATACAAATTATATTATAACTAAAAAAGAGATGGTGGCAACATGTGAATGAGTTTGAGCTGTCTTGGAAGTAGTCAGGATTGAAGCACATCTGCTGCTGGGACCCCAACTGCCAGTGCTGGGCTGGGTGCTCAAAGGGAAGGTTTCCTCTACATGCTATGCTACTAATAATATGTGGAGTAAGTGAGTTGCACTGATAACACAACAGGCTTGAATAGGGACACCCAACCACCCAGGAATCTTGGAATTGATTACCAACTGCCCAGAGGGCAAAGATTTGGGGACGTCACCAGAAGAGGGGGTGAGAAGTACTGAAGAGGCCCCACCATATAAAAAACTACCAGATGACGAGAAGCAATATGGCCTGCTAACTGATGGGTCCTGTTGCATTGTGGGAAAACATTGACAATGGAAGGCTGCTGTGTAGAGTCCTGCACAACGAGTCACCAAAGCTGCTGAAGGTGAATTGAGCCTGTTTGCAAGTGTGACAGCCATTCAACTAGTTTTAGATATTGCTGAGTGAGAAAGGTGGCCAGTGCTCTATCTCTACACTGACTCAGGGATGCTGGCATATGCCCTGTAGTAGTGACTATGTAAGTGGAAGCAGAGCAACTTACAACACCGAGGTAAATCCATCCGGGCTGTTGGGTTATGGCAAAATATTGCTGCTCAAGTAGAGAACTTGGTTGTAAAAGTACATCACCTGGATGCCCTTGTACGTAAGAATGGGGCCACTAAAGAACAGAAAAAAACCAAACAGTAGGTGGATCAGGCTGATAAGATAGGAGTAGTTTAGGTGGATTTAGACTTAGAGTGTAAGGATGAATTATGTGTAGCTCATGGGCCCGTGAAACTCTGGGTCATCAAGGAAGAGATGCAACATATACATGTGCTCGAGATTGAGGGGTGGACTTGACCACGGACACTATTCCAGAGGTCATCCATGAATGCAAAACATATTCTGTGATCAAACAAATCAAGTGGTTAAAGCTCCAGTGGTATGGAGGACGATGGCTGAAATATAAATACAGAGAGGCCTGGCAGATTGACTATATCACACTCTCACAAACCTGCCAAGGCAAGCTCACAATGGTGGAAGCAAACACTAGGTGGCTGGAAGCATATCCAGTGTGCCATGCCACTGCCCAGAACATCATCCTGGGCCTTGAAAAGTCAGTCCTATGACAACACAGAACTACAGAAAGAATAGTCATATAATGGGATTCATTTCTGAAACAAGGTCAAAGAAGCTGGGCCAAAGAACACTCAGGATATCAAGTGAGTGTATCACATCCCCTATCATGCAGCAGCCTCTGGGAAAATTGAACAATACGTTGGACTGTTAAAAACTATCCTGAAAGCAACGAGGGGTGGGAGCTTCAAACACCAGGACACACATTTAGCAAAGACCACCTGATTAGTTAACACAAGAGGATCTACCAATCGAGCTCAATCTGCCCAATCAAAACTCCAACACATTGTAGAAGGGGATAAAGTCCCCATAGGGCACAGGAAGAATGTCTCAGGGAAGACAGTCCAGATTAGTCCTGCTTCAAGTAAAAGCAAACCTATCCACTGGATTGCTTTTTCTCAAGGGCCTGAGTGCACTGGGTGGATGATGTGGGAAGAAGTCTGACGTCTACCACAAGGGAACTTAATTTTGGGTGAGAACAGCCAGAGAATTGAAATGTATTATGTTAATCGTTAAATAACTCTACTGGGCATGACGTAAGTAGTATAGAACAAGGGGTGGGTAATGTCCTGGGTTTGTCTAGGATAGGGTTAATTTTCATCGAAGTTGGGAGGAGAACTGCAGCCAGGACAGGCAACTGAACCGGATTATGGAATATTTGATACTATACTGACATCACGCCTGCTACAGGGGCAGGGTAGGGGGGTGGAAGTTGGTATGGGAAAAGCATGTGCTTTTTCGTGGGTTATTGACAGGTCAGGGCAGTGCCTTCCTTCGCTCACTCTATATCACTCATTTTTTTGTGTTGTTTCATTGCTATTACTGTCACGGTTGTTGTTACATCTCCTTTTGCATTCTATTAAGTTCTCCTCATCTCAGCCCCAGGGGTTTTGTACTTTTCTCCCTCTTCTCCTTGCCTTTTGGGGGCTGCAGAAGGCAGTGAGTAAGCCCTTGTGCAGTGTTCTGCTCCCGGCTGGGTCTAAATTACAGCACTGTAATATTAAAATACTAAAAATATTCAAAATTTACAGAGGAAGGAATTAAAAAATTAATGTTAATAAAGGTACACGGGTAGTGGTGCTGGATAGTTCTGAATGATGACTGATTGTTATCACAGAATAATCACAGAATCACAGAATAATATGGGCTGGAGTAGACCTCTGCAGGTCAATCTAGTCCAACACCCCTGCCAAGGCAGATTCACATAGAGAAAACTGCACAGAATGCATCGAGGCAGATTCACGTAGAGAAGACTGCACAGAACGCATCCAGGCAGATTTTGAATGTCTTCAGAGATGGAGACTCTACCACTTCTCTGGGCAGCTTGTTCCAGTTCTCCGTCACCACCAAAGAAGTTCCTCCTTATGTTTAGATAGAACTTTCTATGTTCAAGTTTGTATCCTTTACCTTTTGTCCTGTCTCTGGGCATCACTGAAAAAAAAGACTGGTCCCATCCTCCTGATACTCACCCTTTAAGTACTTACAAGGATTGATATGATCCCCTCTCAGTCTTCTCCAGACTAAAGAGACCCAACTCCCTCAGCCTTTCCTCATAAGAGAGATGATTTGAGAGACTTGTTTCTAAGCAGTTCTGACTTTACAAACGCTAGATAATCCTTGTTCCTCCTTTTATAAGAAATACTTGACAAATCAGTTAACATATAAATACAAAATCATGTTCAGGATTCTTCCATTCATGTTTTTATTTACTTCTGTAAATGTTGATCTATTACCATGCTTTACGTACTGTTAAAAGCTGTGCCATTTCAGTATGAAGTACCGTATTTTCAACTGAAAAATTGTCCTGTTTATATTGAGATAGTGCTAAAGGCTGTCATTCAACCTGTACTTCTGAATTCTAATTTGAAGCCTACATGTATCATGATTAATTTGCATAAGCATATTGTTTAATTAGCTTTGTCCACCATATTGAAGATACATTGCTGAGGCTTCAGGTCCTTAACTGATCATTTGCCTTGCCCTTCTCTTTACAGACACTATTGTTAAACTTTATAGAAAGCATTAAGTGATTTTATTTTCTGTATTGAAGTAATCAGTGTGTGTTAGTTCAATAATGTTGACTTGATGAATGACCAAGCGTACAGATGCATAGAACAGGATGCATTCTAACTTCTGTCTAGGATATTTTAAAAATAATTTAAATTTTATTTGGAAATGCATTATTGCAAGATGTTAATACCGTAGGAAATTATTAAGCTATCATAACTTGTAATAACGCTTTTATATATATATAAAAAAAACCTTTTGCTTTATAATAATACTGGAAAAATAAAGTGTGTGTGGGGGGGGTTTATCACATTTTTCATGGTTGGTTTTTTTTTACCACACTTCTATCTAATGGTCTCTGTGAGGTTCTCTAACAAGTGCTGTGCAGTTGGTGCAAGTTTAGGCAGTTCAGTGGGTTTTATATCACTCACCAGATATATTGTTTCATTACTGCTATTACTATTGTTTTCTTATCCTCTCCTGTTCTGTTAAATTCTCCTTATCTCAACACACAGTTTTGCCTTTTTCTTCTTATTCTCTTTCCCATTTTGGAGGGAGGGATGTGCATGTGAGTGAGTGGACATGTGGTGGTGCTCAGCTCCTGGTTGGATTTAAACCAGGTCACAGTATCATCATTGTACTAAGGCTTTTGTCACCATATGATATTTTTGTAAGCTAAATTAGAAAGTGTGATGGTCTAAGTGAAAGTTTTATAGGAAAGATAAAAATCTATTTGGGTAACCTTAGCAAAAGAATAGCTATTAGTGGGTTACTGATATGGTGATATTCACTGTGAAGTTGCCATATATCATAGAATCATAGAACGGCTTAGGTTGGAAGGGACCTCAGAGATCATCTAATCCACCCTCCCTGCCATGGGAAGGGATACCTCTCAACTAGACTGGGTTGCTCAAGGCCTCATCCAGCCTGGCCTTGAACACCTCCAGGGAGGGGGCAGCCACAACTTCTCTGGGCAATCTATTGCAGCATCTCACCACCCTTGTGTTGAAGAATTTCTTTCTAAGATCCAGTCTAAACCTATTCTTCTTCAGCTCAAAACCATTTCCTCTTGTCCTATCACTGGATGCTCTTGTGAAAAGTCCCTCTCCAGCTTTCCTGTAGGTTCCCTTCAGGTATTGGAAGGCAGTTAGAAGGTCCCCCTGGAAACTTCTCTTCTCTAGACTAGGTAATCCAAACTCCTACAGCTTATCCTCATAGTAGAGTTGCTCTAGCCACGTGGATCATTTTTGTGGGCCTCCTCTGGACTTGTTCCAACAGAGTTATGTCCCTCTTATGGTGGGGACACCAGAACTTGACACAGTATTCCAGGTGGGGTTTCACAAGAGCAGAGTAAAAGGGGAGAACCACCTCTCTTGATCTGTTGGCCACAATCCTCTTGATGCATCCCGGGATACAGATGGCCTTCTGGGCTGCATGAGCGCACTGCCAGTTCATGTTGAGTTTTTCATCAATCAACATTCCAAGTCCTTCTCTTCAGGCCTACTCTAAACCCATTCTGTACCCAGTCTGTAATTGTGCCTGGGATCGGCCTGACCCAGATGCAGGATCTTGTACTTTGACTTGCTGAACCTCATGCAGTTTGCACTGGCCCACTTCTCAAGCCTGCTCAGGTTGCTCTGGATGGCATCCGTTCCCTCAAGCGAGTCCATCACACCACACAGCTTAGTGTCATCAGCAAACTTGCTGAGGGCGCACTCGATGCCATTTTCCTTGTCACTGACAAAGATGTTAAACAGCACTGGACCCAGAACAGACCTCTGAGGAGGTCTGTTGTCCACTTGTCACAGGTTTCTACCTGGTCATAAAGTGATTGATTATATCTCTTTCAGTGCGACCTTACAGCCAGTTCTTTATCCACCAAGTGGTCCAGCCATCAGCTCCACATCTCTCTGACTTAGAGACAAGGATGTCATGTGGACTGTGTCAAACGCTTTGCACAAGTCCAGGTAGATGATGTCAGTTGCTCTTCCCATACCAACCAGTGATGTAACTTTGTCATAGATGTCCACCAAATTAGTCAGGCACGATTTGCCCTTAGCGAAGCCATGTTGGCTGTCACCTATCATTTTGTTATTTGTCATGTGCCTTAATATAGATACCAGGAGGATCTATCTTCTCCATGATTTTACCTGGACAGAAGTGAGGCTGACTGGTCTGTAGTTCCCTGGGTTTTCTTTGTTTCATTTTTTAAAAATGAGGGTTACGTTTCCTCTTCTGTGGGAGCTTCGCCAAACTGCCATGACTTTTCAAATAAAATGGCTAGTGGCCTAGCAACTTCATCTGCCAGTTCTTTCGGGTCCCTTGGATGTATTTCATCAGGTCCCATGGACTTGTACACCTTCAGACTCTCTAGGTGTTTCCGGGCATGATCTGCTCCTACCCTAGGTGGTTCATCTCTCTCCCAGAAGCTTCCAATGCCTTCTATAACTTGGCTGGTGTGACTCAAGTGGTTACCAGCGAAGACTGAAGCAAAAAATCCATTGAGTACTTCAACTTTCTCAATATCCTC
>VWZK01010070.1:54586-70412 GCA_013396935.1 Baryphthengus martii | reverse complement strand
CTCTGAATTTGTCTCGAATCGGGACAGTTAGGTAAATACACAGGCACATTTACAGTTTTGCAGGATTGAAGACTTGATGTTCAGGAGTTTTCTTTACTTCTGTGCTAAATATTCTCTGACTGCTGAGCTTTGTTTTACTTTAATTGCTCTGTGCACGTCTCAGACCGTAGCACTATATATCCAAGTCTTCATTGAAACACTTATCACAATTTCCTGGAAAGATCCCCATTATTCCTGGGAAATGAAGCAAAAATTAACATAAACGGTGCTTGTTAACTTCGGGTCCAGTCCCGTATCTCTGAACCGAGATACTGAAAATCTGATGTGTTTTTTGTTGTTTTTTTTTCTTTTTATCCACTGTATAATAACATCCAGCTCTTTTGCATGAAACAACAGCTTCTTCAAGGCCTGGTTCCTCAGGGGTCTGAGGAACCTGCTCTAGTGGGAGGTGTCCCTGCCCATGGCAGGGGATTGGAACTGGATGGTCTTTAAGGTCCCTTCCAACCCAAATGATTCCTTGATTCTATGATTCCACGATTCAGGGGTGGCTTCAGGCTTTCTGTACTGGAATGAATCATAGCGTAAAGCAACAAGAAAATGAGAAATGTACAGTTAGTCATCACCCATTAGAATTTGTTTCAAGTGATTTGCCTAAATTTACTTAAGAATTCTAGCAGGGAAAAAAATTCTTTAAGAGCAACTAGGAATTTTTCACATCCACAGTGAAGTCATTCACTCAAGCTGTTAAATGACAGCGTACCGCAAAGTTTTGAGACAAGAACCTTCTTAATGCTGTTAAGGTAATAGGTGCTACCCCAGCCCCAAGCTATCACCTTGATAATGGATTTGAGACTCCACATCCGCATTTTGTATTAATCTGGAATTTAATGAGTTGCTGGAGTGAGTCCAGAGAAGGGCAACCAAGCTGGTGAAGGGTCTGGAGAACAAGTCCTGTGAGGAGAGGCTGAGGGAGCTGGGATTGTTTAGTCTGGGGAAGAGGAGGCTGAGGGGAGACCTTCTCATTCTCGATAGCTCCCTGAGAGGAGGTTGGAGTGAGGTGGGTGCGGCCTCTTCACACCAGTGAATAATGACAGGTTGAGAGGAAACCACAGAATTATTGAAGCTGGAATAGACCTCTGAGGTCATCAAGCCCAGCTTATGACCCCAACAGCACAACATCAACTAGACCACAGCACTGAGTGCCACGGCCAATCTTTCCTTAAACACCTCCAGGGATGGCGACTCCACCGCCTTCCTGGGCAGTCCATTCCAGTGTCTGATCACCCTTTCTGTGAGGAAGTGCTTCCTAATAACCAACCTCAACTGGCCTGAAGTTGCGCCAGGGGAGGTTTAGACTGGCTATTGGGAATAATTTGTTTACTGAAAGAGTTGTCAGGGGCTGGAATGGGCTGCCCAGGAAGGTGGTGGAGTCACCATCTCCGGAGGTGTTCAAAAAAATATATGGATGAGGCACTTCAGGACATGCTTCAGGGGGGGTGGTGAGGGTTTTTTTTTTTCAGTTTTGTGTTTTTTTTGGTGTTTGGTTTGTGTTTGTTTTTTTACTGGGTTAATGGTTGGATGCAATTATCTTAAAGGTCTTTTCCAACTGTCACAATTCTGTAACTCTGTGAATCAAAGTGCTGTAGAAAACAAGGTGGAAGGTGAATGTTCCCAGATACCCAGGTCACTCAACGGAACCTGCAGCATAAAGTGGTGACCCAGGTGCCTTCTGATCACTGAGCACCTCCCATATGCTGTCACAGTAGTTGTAGTTTCTTGGGAGCTGGGTTCAGCATCATGCTCCCCTGCTGCGACTGCCACCAGGATGTGGATGAAATTCCAGCTGGAGATCTGGAGGTGAGAAGGAGACACCGTATTGGAGGGTCAAATACACAGTTTGGCTTTGGTGGGGAAACCACCTGTCCAGAGTGCCTGGAGCTGCTGTACTCTGGCTGAAAACCAACAGACCTCAGTCAAGGTGTATGATGAAAAATTAGTGTACGGTTAATGACAATGGAGCATACAGGAGCAAAGAGCCTCAAGAGAAATTGAATTCCCTCAGCAAAATGTCTGTAATGTGCTCAAGAAAATAAGCTGCTTTTTTAAAAAACTTACTTGAAAATATACAACTGTGGAGGTACAGTGTAGTGTAGCCATTTAAAAAAAAAAAAAAAAAAAAAAGGAAGGACAATAAGAACAGGCAAGTGTACGTTAATCGGCTCTAGTAGAGCAGAAATTTGCGGAAAATTCTGGGAAGGCCTAAGCTAATATTGAAAATAAATTGACAAGAAATAGCAGCGCAAGGTCTGTTTAAAACACCAGTAGCATTTTAACATCACTCTGCTGGTGTTTCCCTTTCTTAAAATAAAATTTTTAAAACTCCATTTCCCAATAATGATGTTAATTACTGTATTTTTAATGCTCATTTTTGCCATTATGCTTAATAATCAGAAAATTGCTGTAAAAAAGCCCTAGTTTTTCTACTACATGAGGTCCTTCTTCTAAAATATAAAAAGGGTCATTTAAGCTACATTGAGATATCTCAGAAAATCCTGTTACTCCTCTAGTTGGTCGCTTTTCGTCCTAACAAGGTGTCTGACGTGATTTCCAACTCCAAACCATCTGTCACTTCTGGTCCAAATCCACCAAGATTAGCTATTGGACTTTATCATGTCTTCCTAGATGACATGATAATTATGATCTATTTTCTGGCAGAAGGTGTCACAAAAGAAATCAAGCATAGATTCACCTCTGGACAATACAAAATGTTTCAGTCATAATAAATGGCAACCAAACCCATCACCTAAAATCAAGCAATACAGGACCCGTTTGAAGGTCTGAGAATTGGTATTTCATTAATTACGATGCAATGTTGTTCAGAGATTTTTCTTTCACCTTGCTGTGGCAGGTACAGTCCCCCACACTNGCAGTAGTTAATTCCTGACAGACATCTGAACCTGTATTTAGTCAAAAGGAGTGCTGGCAACCCTGCTTGCAATAAACCCCATTTTTGGATAGCGACTGCTGCTTGTTTTGGTGGTGCCTCTGTGACACTTGTTAAAAGCACGTACTGGTGCTAAAATAGCTAGGCGTGCTATCTCCACACTTGTTATTTCCTTTCAGTACACTAGATTAATAAAATACCTCATTAATTGTGAGCATTGTTAGTACCTACAATGAGGCAACAGCATTTCATAGATCCATAGAATGGTGGGGTTGGAAGGGACCTGTGGAGATCCTGGAGTACAACCCCCCTGCCAGAGCAGGATCACCCAGGGCAGGCCACACAGCAACAGATCCAGGGGGGGTTGGAAAGTCTCCAGAGAAGGAGACTCCACCACCTCTCTGGGCAGCCTGGGCCAGGCTCCGTCACCCTCCCACCAAAGAAGTTTCTCCTCCTGTTGAGGTGGAACCTCCTGGGTTCCAGCTTGTCCCCATTATTCCTTGTGCTATTGCAGGGCACCCCAGACAAGAGCCTGGCCCCTTCCACTTGACCTCTACCTTGCAGAGATTTGCTAACATTATTAATAAAAGGGCTGGATTTTAAAATAGTAGATTCTCTAGCAAAGAAACCATATTTACATAATAAACCACTCATGTACCAAAATAAGCTTAAAACTCAGTTAATTAAATCCCATTTAACAATCTGTGGAAACGTGTCATATGAAATATTTCTATATACTAACTGATTACATTGCTGACAGCTCTATTTTAAATTAGTACAAATGTTTTAACTGATCAAGGATGGAAAATACTTCTAAAGAATGAAGGTTTTCAATTAAGTTCCATTTATGATTTTTCTTCTAAATTTTCATGTTTTCAAGTGATGGAAAGGAAATAAGAGGTGAGTCCAGACATTAAGCATCTCCATTCCTGGACTTAAAGCAGGAGTGAGCTTTGGATTAGTCATGATTATAGAATCATAGAACCCCAGACTGGTTTGGGTGGGAAGGGACCTTCCAAGGTCATCTGGTCCAGCCCCCGGCAGGAAGCAGGGACATCTGCAACTGGAGCAGGTTGCTCAGAGCCTTGTCCAGCCTGACCTTGAATGTCTCCAGGGGTGGGGCCTCAATGATGCTTTGTATTATTTTGCGTTGATCTCACCTAAAAAGGCTATTGTTAATAAGCACAAGTCACATAAATCGTTGCAAGCAGACTTTCCTGAGCTTTCAGAGGGGGAAAACTAAGCCTAAAACCAGGATATTCCATCAAACATTTTTGTCAGAGAGCACACCAAAGAAGATAACAAAACTGCCTTGTGGGGATGTTGTCGAATAAACTGCTGTTTGCAAAATCCATGTCTATAAACCTGGAAGCTTATGGAAAATCCCTGTTGCTGTTGAAGAGAAAACACCATTGATTTTGTTCTTTAAAACTTATTTTCCACTTTGTTTTGCTTTGCTCCTGAATGTTTTGCCCTGCTTGGTCCTTCCCAAACACCATGTCCCCTACTTTCCTGCTCTTGTTGGGTGAAGAAACCCTGTTAGGTAACACCCGAGAGATTTCAGGAGATAATGATCTACTTTGGAGACCAAGGCTTGAATTGCTGCTGAGTAACTGAAAATCACCACATAATATAAGACTCCACCCTGTAGAAAATGGAGTGAAGATAAGTGATGATTCAAACATAAGACAAAAACAAAGCAAACCAATGAACAAGAACTGCCAAATATTTTCTTGCAGAAAAAGACTGATTTTTTTTTTTCAGTAAATGTTTCAAGAGAGTAAAAAAACCCTGTCAAATGTGTGTCCAAAGTGTGACATTTCAGTAGTATTTACTGTTTACAACTACCTTGTAAGAATGTCAGAGCGTCTTAATTATTTGTAGATTTATCCAGCGACTCTGAAGTGAAAGTAAGGCAAAAAAAAAGATCATTTACTGTATTATAATTTCTACTATTTGTAATGTTGCTTTTGATATCAGTTTTAAACTAACAAGTTTAAAAAGAACTTCCTTTTAAACCACTTCCTTAGCAGGTTCTGACTGTATCAATTTTGTTCTTTCTTACAATTCAGTAAAGAGGAAGTGAAGAAAGAGGAAAAAAAGGTTTACGTGATTGAAACAAAACTGCATTCTTCTTAACAGTGCATTAGGTTTTTCTGTGAGGTTAGTAGAAGAGAACCAGATAGAAATGTGTAAAGTGTGTGCTGCTGTCAGAAAAGCCACACATCTGACAGGGAAAAGAATATAAAAGAAGCAAAAAAGGAGGATTAGACAATTTGCTGATCCAAATGTTTCCTAGGCCTTTGTAGGCAGCAAGTAGAAAATGAAAACTAATTACACAGTTTGTATATTTGTCCTTTTCAGCTGGCTCTCTTTGTAATATCTTGCCAGAGCTTTTCTCAAAATGTTTGGTGCTTTTTAAAATTTTTTTCTCCAGTATCAAGAATAGTGTATTGTTGTAACACAGGAAAATTCCTCTAGTTGTTCTTTTCTGTAAGTGATTGGGGTGCATTCAGAAGAGTGTGGGCAGCAGGTCAAGCGAGGTTCTCCTCCCCCTCTACCCTGCTCTTGTGAGACCACCTCTGGAGTATTCCGTCCAGTTCTGGGCTCCCCAGTTCCAGAGATACAGGGAACTACTGGAGAGAGTCCAGGGGAGGCTGGGAAGCTGCTGAGGGGCCTGGAGCATCTGTGTGGCCAGGAAAGGCTGAGAGCCCTGGGGCTGTTCAGCTGCAGAAGAGCAGCCCCAGAGGGGAGCTGAGCAAGGCTGAGCAAGAGCTCAAGGGCCNTTACATGTTTTTTTACCTCAACTTCGGAAAAATAAAACATAAAAAGACCATATTGATTTATAGATTAAATCAAAATTTTGTTTTCTGTTTGGAGAGCTGGCATTCAGAAATGTCAGCCTTTTTGTTGATTACTTATATAAGAACTGTTTGTCCTGGTCCTCCTCAGTGATTTCAGAGGTGAGGTGCTTAGTGCAGAAGTGTAGTTCTAATTGAAAAAAAACAACCAAAACCACAACAAACCAAAAGAAACAAACCAACCAACCAACAAGAACAAAAATTCCAAGAAACGACTGTGAAAATTAAAAATGACCAAGTGTTGTAAATTTCCATCCCCTTCCTCACCAGGGGGAGCGATTGTCAGCCTGGTTTCCCGAGTAAGCAACACTTAGGGAATGTTGTCCATATCATCCATCTGACAGTTTTTGCGGTAAAATAGAGCTATAGTGGACCGGTGGTGGAAAAGCCCTGAAGATCCATCATGATGCTGGAGTGTGGCCAGAGAAGGGCAATGGTCTGGAGCTGGAGTGTGGTGAGGAGGGGCTGAGGGAGCTGGGCTTGTGCAGCCTGGAGCAAAGGAGGCTCAGGGGAGACCTTCTGGCTCTCCACAACTCCCTGACATTCAGGAGCTTGGAGCCAGGCGGGGGTCGGGCTCTGCTCCCAAGGAACAAGCACCAGGACAAGAGGAAGCGGCCTCAAGTTGCCCCAGGGGAGGTTTAGGTTGGAGCTGAAGAAAAATTTCTTTCCCCTCCTCCAGGGTTGTCCAGGCGTGTGCCAGGCTGCCCAGGGCAGGGCTGGAGTCCCCCTGCTCCCTGGAGGGGTTTCCAAGGCGTGGAGATGTGGTGCTGAGGGACAGGGCTCAGGAGTGCCTTGGCAGGGATGGGGCAACACTTGGACTTCATGATCTCAAAGTTGTCTTCCAAGAAAAATGCTCCTATGATTCGATGATACTAAATTCCTATTAGTTTTTTAAAATTACCCTGTGTGGTAGCGAGACCTCCGTTAACACTCCTTCAGAGACAACAGCCAGAAACAGAACCCTTCTTTGTCTGTACTTTATGTACCTAGTGTCTGAGACAGGAAAACATTCGTTCACCGGCTTCTGTTCTGTAAAATAATCCATTTATAAAGACATTGTAATTTATGTCCTTTTTTCACATGGTATTTCTCACACCTTGTGTACATTTATCATCCAGCAAAGGCTCCTGAACAGCAAAACACCTCTTGGAGAATGTGAGAGGTTATCAGACCAAAATTAAGTGATTTACAGTGAAACTAGCAAATACAGCATTCAAATCTGTGGAAAACATTCAGTTACCACAGAGAGATCATCTCTTTTGTTGCCTTGACACGTGGCCCTGTCGTTAGAGGTATATGGACAGCAGAGCAGGATGAGAACGGAGAGTGTTAAATGGCAGTGAAACCATAACAGAAGGGAAAATCAGAAAACAAAAATCAGGAAAATAACTAAATAACAAAAAAATTAACAGTCGATTTATAGTCAAGCTCTGAACTGGAACTTTGGATTTTTTGAAACCAAAATTTTTATTTGTTTTTTTTTAAAACATGAAAACACCATCCAGCGAGCACTTGGAAGATGTTGAACATCTGTATAAGGAAAGCTAATTAATAATGTGCTCTGCCTTCTAATTTTGGAGAAGTGCAGCTGCATAAAAAGGTTTAGAAGGTAACTATAAACAGGAAAATTTCTCCTGATGAAGTTTTATTTATGACTCGTTGAGAACTTACAAGGTTTTTAAGTGAGCAGCTGTATTTGTTACGCGTATACTATACGGTAGATATTTGTATATCGAGGTATAATCTGCGTTCTTCAATTTTTCTCTTCTTAAAATGCCCATTAGCTCACACGTTGAGCTGACATTATTGCATTATTTCCACTTGATCCGATGTAACGAGCGCTATCTGAACTCCAGTGACTTGTTTTTAGTTGGAACAACTAGAAACTTTACAGGACGGAAGGCTGGGCAGGCAAAGGGCAGAGGTTCTGCGGGAGCACGTTAAGCAGTTTGAGGCACTTCTCCCTGCTGAATTCACGCGCTGGGTCACTCGGTCTTAAGCGCTTATCCAGGGGATCATAAAGTGGATTAAAACAACCCAGAGCTTTCAAAACATGCTGAGTCTATGCTGTCCCCTGACCCCAAACTCCAGGGGTATCTTGTGCCAGGGAGGTTCCACGCTTCTGTCCGAGCACTCTGTGGAAAGGGGACATGTGGGCAGCAGAGACCCGTCAAGCGGTTTGATCTGTATGTCTGGTTGGATCATACCAGAATGGATCTTTCCCCCACCTCTCTGGTTGGGGACACTTGCCCCTTCCTCATTCCCCTCGGTGCCGGCTCCATGTCCACATCTCCTCACAGCTCAGCCTCAGCACAAGGCCAAGTCAAGAAGCCCTGGCAAGGAGAACCAGGGCAGGCCCAGGTGGGGATGGTGCTCCTCTGCATGATGTGATGGTCCATATGCACCTCAGAGTGGTGTTTCTTTTTCTAAACCAGCAGAAATAGCATGTAAACTAATTATTTATTTTTTTTTTATCCTTTGACCTGCAGTGAACAACGCTTGTTGAACAATGGCACAAGAATTACAGGGTGCAGCTGCACATCCACAGCTGGGGATTGTCACTGCTGTGAATGGGGTGTCTTCTGCAGCACGGAGTGTTTTCACCTCTGCAGTAGGTTGGGGCATGTAGGCACCAGATGGGTCCCCTCCTTGTGATACAGGACCTTGTTCCCTTCACTACCAAAGGCATCAGGCTTGGAGGGCTGTCCTTGCAGTGGACTTCTGCAGCAGCAGAGCTGGCTTCTGATAACCCACGTCTCACCCTCGCAGCCTTAGCAGCTTTCCACAGGTCAGTCGTTGTTTTCACAGCTCTGCTCTGCTGCAGGCTGGATCTGGTTTAAATTTAAAAAAATGCCATTTTCTTTCTCCTCCTCCTCCCATCGGAGCATTTTCTACCCTCTTCATGCTTTTGATTCAATATTGGGCTGATAATACATTGCTTGATCCGATACGGTATATTGGACAAAAATAGGTAAAGTAGATGTTACTAAGAAGCCAGGAGTAGATCACCTTTATAAGAGTGTTCCTCAGAAACCCAGAGAAGAAACCACAGAGCTGGGTCTGGGGTCTGTGCATCATTGAAGGTACCATTGGACTCTACCAGAGTGTTTGAAAGCTGCTTTTTAGCCTGGGGAACGTCAAAGCAACGGGGCCGGCTGCTATTCCTAGTAAGATGACACAGCCTGTGACAGAGAACACAAGCAAGGAACATGTGGATGAAGACAGCCTGTTGGGAAGGTATTGGAGAGGCTCCAGTGAAGCCCAGCTTTGCTGGCATTTGGAGGAAGGGCAGTAACTATGCCGATAAAGGGGGTCGTGTGGGCATAGTAATCCTCTTGCATTTCCAAAAAAGCCTTTGAGAAGCTTTTTACAAAGCTTATTAAACTCTGTAAAGAAAATAAGTTGTGAGAAGATTGGGTGAGAGATTGGGTTTGAGTTGAAAGCTGGTGTTAAGAAGAGGAAGTGAAGGACAGGGCTTAGCGGTCACTCCAGGGGGAAGGAAATGTGTGGAGTCAGAGAATAATTGAGGTCAGAAGGGATCTGTGAAGGTCATCTAACCCAGCCTCCACTCCAAACACATCCAATGGGTTCAGGCTGTGCAAGGACTTTTCCAGTGAAGCCTTGAATGCCTCCAAGGATGACGATTGCACAAGTTGGTACAAAAGCCTTGGGATTTGTGCTGGGGTTTTTTTGTGATGGCTCCACCAGTGGCCTCTAGAAAGCAGTCAAGAGTGAAATCTGCTGGGCTGGAGGGACAGCAACCTCCGGCTGGGAGTGTCTGTGCCATCTATGAAATTGGCTCAGGTATTCACGGTGGAGGAAGGGGTCATAAAACCAATAACAAAAAAAGTGCTTCCAAGCCAAATCAATCCTGATGCTGTTCCATCAACCCCACACCATTTTCCTGGCAGAGCTGCATTGAAAACTATTAGTGGTCCTTCACACCGTCCCACCATTCATTCCTTGTTTTCCTGCACACAGGCATCTTTTGTTGGCTGGGATCTGGCAGATGGCTGCAGCAACAGAAAAACTCGTTTTGTTTGCTGGTGCTTTGTCCCTGGAGGAGGTGTTGGCTGGCAGGTCCTGCAGCATGGTTGCTGGTGTGGGTGAGCACCCCAAGTAAAGTCAGGCCTGTCAGAGGTTACGTACTGCAGCATTACGAGGAAACATCTCTGATCAGGAAAATACGTTGCTGTTCATAATATCACAGAATCACACAATGGTTTGGGTGAGAAAGGACCTTCCAAACTCATCTGGCCCAACCTCCCTGCAGGGAGCAGGGACATCTGCAACTCGAGCAGGTTGCTCAGAGCCCCATCCAACCTCCCCTGCAGTGGGGCCAGGGATGGGGCAGCCACCACCTCTTGGGGCAACCTGGGACAGCCTCTCACCACCCTCAGCAACAACAATTTCTCCTTCTCTCTGCTCTAAATCTCCCTCTTTTAGTTTCAACCCATCCCCCCCCTTGCCCTGTCCCAACAGGCCCTGCTCCAAAGTCTGTCCCCATCTTTCTGACAGGCCCCTGCAAGCCCTGAAAGGTCACGAGAAGGTCTCTCTGTTGTTACCTGGAGTCATCTTCTATCTCTGAAAAAAACCCCAACCCTCTGGAAATTCACCTCCTGGAACAATGCGGTTTCTCCTGCACCTGAAGCTGCCCAAAACTCCCTGCAGCGTGCGAGCTCAGCTCACGAGCGGGTCTGGCGAGAACGTTGAATCCAAATGCATTAAACCCCCTCACTGTCCCCAAAACATGGACCAATGAGTCGTGTGTGGATGGGCACCGGTAAGGCTACAGCTTCCAGAAGGAAAAATCCTCCTCCTTGACTTGTCTGCAGTTCTTTCCTTGCCATGGGAAATTACCATTTATCCTTTTGTCAGCAAAAACTGAGTGTTTATCATTCTTTTATCTGAGATGCTCACTGGAAAGCTTCAGCAGAAATTTTAATTTGAAGCAAAATAATAACATTCCAGCATAAAATGCATGAGACCAAACGCACCATTGTTTTCTGAATCCTGTCAAAAACCCCCCTTTTCTGCAGTTTGTAGGTTTTTTGTGGTTTTTTTTTCCCTTTTGTATGCCAGTACCAAGGGCAAATGCCTGCTGGCTGAAATGTTTGCTGATCGCAGGATATCCAGCTTCCCGATTGCCAAACAGGGAACAGTCAAACAATCCTCCATAATCCTCTCCTCTCAGTTAAACAATTTTTTGTGGCTTTCCCTCGCAGTACCCACAGAAGATGCAGAAGGCATCTGAGGGACAGTTGCGAGCAATTTCTCAGTATTTATCCTCCTGCAAAAGTGCATTTACTTCCTTTTTTGGTGGTTGGTTTTTTTTTTTTCAGTTTTATTTTGGTTGGTGGTTTTGTGGGTGTTTTTTGTTTGTTTTGTTTGTTTGTTGTTTTTTTTTCATTTGTCTGAAGTATGTTACGCAGTCCCTCAGCAATGCAGGCAAAAATGGGGTTATGTACCTACTTCTGCAGGAGAACAGGCAGCGTTTTCATCCAATTTTAATGCTTGCTTTTAAAAATGTTGGTTTGAGTCTTCCGGTTGCTGACGTGTTACTAAAGCACTGCGGTATTTTAGTCTGTGAGCTTGAAGTGCTGATCATCAGGTGAGATGAATCCACATCCACCATCTGCGCAGCTCTCCAGAATTCATGCTTTGCAGTCTTGATTAGCTTCGAGGTGCCCCAAGGGAAAACTGAGAGGAAAACAAGTGTTTTCTGTGACCCTCCATCTGTGTTGGTACCTCTGCCCTTCCCACCCTCAGGCCAGGCTCCATGTGGAGCAATGATTAAGCCATGCTAATTGGAGTTTGAGTTAATTTGCGCATGTTAGGCAGGTGTGTTGATCTCCTGGCAGGTCAGGAGGCTCTACAGAGAGACCTGGGCAGGCTGGATCGATGGTCCGAGGCCAATGGGATAAGGTTCAACCAGGACAAGGGCCAGGTCCTGCCCTTGGGTCACCCGAACCCCCGTCACAGCTCCAGGCTGGGGCAGAGAGGCTGGAAAGTGCCCGGCAGGAAAGGCCCTGGGGGCGCTGGTCATCAGGCAGCTGGAGATGAGCGTGAGAGTGCCCAGGGGGACAAGAAGCCCCCAGCATCCTGGTTGGGTCAGCACTGTGGGGGCAGCAGAGCCAGGGCAGGGATCATCCCCCTGGGCTGGGCACTCGGGAGGCCGTCCCTCAAGTCCTGGGCTCAGTGTTGGGAATTCCCTCCCAGAAGGAGCTGGAGGGGCTGGAGCGTGGCCAGAGAAGGGCAACGGAGCTGGGGAAGGGGCTGGAGCAGGAGTGTGGGGAGGAGCGGCTGAGGGAGCTGGGCTTGTTCAGCCTGGAGCAAAGGAGGCTCAGGGGAGACCTTCTGGCTCTCCACAACTCCTTGACATTCAGGAGGTTGGAGCCAGTGAGGCTCGGGCTCTGCTCCCAAGGAACAAGCATCAGGACAAGAGGAACTGGCCTCAAGTTTCCCCAGGGGAGGTTGAGGTTGGAGCTGAGGAACAATTTGTTGCCCTGCAGGGTCATCCAGGCCTGTCTTGGGCTGCCCAGGGCAGGGCTGGAGTCCCCCTGATCCCTGGAGGGGTTCCCAAGGCGTGGAGCTGTGGTGCTGAGGGACAGGGCTCAGTGGTGCCCTGGCAGCGATGGGGCAACACTGGGATTCAATGCTCTTGAAGGTTTCTTCCAACCAAAATAATTCTGATTCTCACTTGGGCTTACTTAACCAACCCATTTTTTTGTGCGTTACAGCTCCCTATGTGCAGTCCTGTCTACATACATATAGGTATATACATGAACGTATCTATGTATGTAAATATATATATGTACAAAAAGCATGCTTATTGTTGTGTGTATATACGTGGGCGCATATTCCTTTATTTATTCAGCCGCACTAAGTACTAGGTACACTTTAGTTCCACCAGGTTGCCAGTGTTGTAAAGAGCTTTTCTCTTGAAATTTTCTCATTTTCAACATCTTGACCACCATAAGTTCCAATTAAGGATTCCAAGGGATATTCAGTGCCCTTCATAAAGTGCACTAATACAGGTGGTCGCAAGAGTGTGATGTTTCTGAGCACTCCATACACACAGTACTTGGGCACGACTGACAAAACATCACAATTTGAGGATCATCTGGTGAAAAACCAGTGTCTTCCTTTGATCGTCTAATTTTTTAAACTCATCTAAGAAACATGGATTCAATCGTTTTTTTGGGGGACGGGGGGAAGCAAAGCCAAAATCTCCTACTCTCATTTGTCTTTCAGTTTTCCAAGCAAAACTAGACTGAAAAGCGCAAGAAGCTGGAATATGATAAGAGGTGAGGAAAACCAAAAATGTTGGTAAATAATCTGTTGGTGTTTTGGTTCACGGTGGGTTTATTTTCACTAGAATTCATAATAAAATATAAATAATTTTTTTTTTAAATTATAAAGTTTATTAAAAATATAAATACTATTTGACTTCATTAGCATAACAGATATTAATGCTTACGTTGTTTGTTCTTTTTTTCAACTGGCCTGGCCAACCAATGCAAAATTGGTATCAAACTTTGGTAGTGACCATCTGGTCATCTCCCACATTTGCCAACTGTGGAACAGCAGCTTTCTCAGAGGATGGACTGTTGCAGGCAAAGGTCTGTTAATTACGATGATTATTATTAAAAATAATGAAAAATATATAATTANNAAATAATGAAAAATATATAATTATATGTATTATTATATTACAATTAGTAATCACGTGCTAAAGTTCTGCTGCTTATTCTGTTGCAAATCATACCAAGACCAGTGTTGCTCGTGGGATTAACAGCAGCAAGTATTTATTTATTGTGTGTCTAAAATATTTTCATTCTTTTTTTTTTTTACTATAATGTACACAATGGTATCTGACATAGAAGATGCTATTTTAGAATGGATTTGGTTTCAGCTATCTCTGTTTATTCTATTACAATTAGAGACTGTCTTTTTTGAAAACAGTGCTTTAAACATCACATGAATGACAGAAAATCTACTTAAGACCTGGTATTGAAAAGATAGATATGATTTAACATAAAACAAAACAAAACAAAAAACAAGGAGGTTTAAATACTTTAGTAGAATTTTATTTTAAGTACTTTGAGCAGAAGATTGTGATGCTCTCTCATTCATGTGTGTCAGTCGCTTGGTGCTGGTCTCTTCTGCAGTTAATGGGAGACCTGTTGCCATGATATTCAAAGAGTCAGAGGATGGTTTGGATAGGAAGGGGCCTTTCAAGGTCATCTGGTCGAACCCCCCTGCAGGGAGCAGAGACAGCTACTGGATATTAGAAATAGTCTGCCCAGGGCAGTGGCGGAATCTCCATCCCTGGAGGTATTCAAACAACGTGTGGACCTGGTACTTAGCGAAATGGTTTAGCAGTGAGCTTACAGTATGGGGTCAAAGGCTGGGCTTGTTGATCTTGAAGGTCTCCTCCAACCAAAGACATTCTGTGATTCTGTGATCTGTAACTGGAGCAGGTTGCTCAGAGCCCCATCCAACCTCCCCTGCAATGGGGCCAGGGATGGGGCAGCGACCACCTCTCGGGGCAACCTGGGCCAGCCTCTCACCACCCTCAGCAACAACAATTTCTCCCTTCTCTCCAGTCTCAATCTCCCTCTTGCGGTTTCCAACCATTACCCTTTGTCCTGTCCCCACAGGCCCTGCTCCAAAGTCTGTCCCCATCTTTCTGCCAGGCCCCTGGAAGCCCTGAAAGGCCCCCAGAAGGTCTCCCTGGAGCCTTCTCTTCCCCAGGCTGAACAGGCCCAACACTCTGAGCCTTTCTTCCTTGTCCACGTAAGATCGTGGTCCCCACCGCCTGGGTCTTTCTCAGCAGGACAGCAACAGGAGTGTGCCCAGCACTAACAAATGTGCTGGCGTGCTGGCACAATGCCAAAAGCTCTTTAATTTCAGATAGAGGAAATCAGTTGAGTTGTGATTACTCATCATTATAGGAGTAAAATGACTCCATATATTGTATTTTGCAAGATATCAAATCTTATAATCTGTTATTTTTCAAAGCTGGAAAACTGACTGTCTTTCCGTTATAGAAAAAAATACAGATTTTTTTTTTGTTGTTGGTCTTGTTGATAAATATTTAGAGAGAGTGCTTGTGATGCAGTGTCACAAAAAAAGTTTTTGTTTGCCTCGGGATTTTGTTTCCATCCTTGTATCCTCTTATTTTTCTCAAAGGGCTCAGATTTACCAGCTTGAAACCTTGCTCAATAAAAATTAACTTCCCTCCTTGCCCAAGCCATCTAAATATTACTGGGTCCTCATCAACAAATTTGCGTAAGAATTAAGTAAATGGAGAAAGTGCCTTGTTGTTATCTATTTATTTAGCACCCTAAAGAGTAGAGTTGTCCTGACCCTGGATCAATAATCATTCCCTGTTCAAAATGCAGGTCAAAAGCAGAATGCCCAGAGCCAGAAACAACAGCTTCCTGAACTAATCTGCCTTAGAGATGAGTGAATTCACTCAAGAATTGGTTAAATACATACTGTCAGGTTTACTTTCCACAATACAAAAAAAGCAGAAGCTGAGATGCCCTCTCAGGAAGTAATAAAAACTTGGTATTTTTTTTTAAAAAAACAAGATCAAACAATTGTCAGAGCAATAACACAATGTTTTGCATCTTTCACTACCCATATTAAGCAATTACTGGTGTGCAGTAAGCTGAATGTCAAATAAATAATAATAATAATAATAAATGTGATTATACATAATATGTAATATATTAAATATAACACATCATATTATATTGTATCATGTCATGTCATGTCATATCATATCAAAGAACCATAGAATTGTCAGGGTTGGAAGGGACCTTAAAGACCATCCAGTTCCAACCCCCTGCTGTGGGCAGGGACACCTCCCACTACAGCAGGTTGCCCAGAGCCCCATCCAGCCTGGGCTTCAACACTGCCAGGGATGGGGCTTCCACCACCTCTCTGGGCAACCTGTGCCAGGGTCTCACCACCCTCATGGGGAAGAACTTCTTCCTAATGTCCAATCCAA
>VWZK01010070.1:40559-52499 GCA_013396935.1 Baryphthengus martii | reverse complement strand
GTGAGGAGTGAAAGCTCCGGAATATAAATCAGGGCTGTAGGACTTCAAAGGGTGTCTCGAAGGATTGGAGATTGGTGAGGGAGGTGGGAGGGCAGGCAGAGAGAGCTGGAGACACGGGCAGGAGGAAGCACCGAGGTGGGAGGTGCTGTTCCTGTGGGTTTATGTTGTTTTATTTGCCTTTGCTCTTCTGCAAAACCAGATTCTTCAGNTTCCAAGGTGTGGAGCTGTGGTGCTGAGGGACAGGGCTCAGTGGTGCCCTGGCAGGGATGGGGCAGCACTGGGACTCAATGATCCTGAAGGGCTCTTCCAACCAAAATGATTCTGTGACTGAGTGACTCAATTTCTCTCTTTGAACCTGCTGCAGGACGTTTTCCAGCACCTGCTCAAGTGCTTATGTAGTAATTGGGCTGGAGAAATGTGAAAGACCTGGACCATGCAGCCGGTGCAGCCATGGGGGCATCATCCTGGTGGGGATGTGTTTGGTGAGGCAGCAGTGCCGTGAGAGCCCAGTGTTTTGTAAGCTGAGGGTGACTGAGGGTGGCTGCCAAGCTGCAGAGATAGGAAGCAAGTCTTCTTGCGCATGATTACCTCAGTCAGCGACCATCAGACGCTACTGACAGACACGCGGGAACGGAGTTTCCAACCTGCTGTTTTCACACAGCGGCTCTGCCAATATTTTAACTACCTCTAAGGGTTCTATATTCTTTGATATGATTTGGCTTAGAAAACTACAAGGGTTAATTCACATGTTCCCACATGCAAACCAGTGGCAGAGTGTTTGAGAAGCTTTCTTTCCCCTGGCAGTCTCTAGGGTGGAAGTGCTGACTCTGGAGAGGACGTTATCCTTCACGCAGATGACACGGGGCTGTAGAGTTAGCGGTGGAGTGTGCTCTTCAAAGTCCAGGGGCAAAACATCCCTCTTTCCAAGCCAGGGTCGATCTCTGTGTGTCCATCACTGGGTGTATCTCCACGGCACACGCTGCTTCCGCAAAGCTCCGTGATGCTAACTCCCACGTGCCGGGGAGATGCACAAATGGGCCAATATCCTCGTGATTCACGTGGCTGGAAAACATTTTCATGAATAATGCAGGCCCAGGACGAGAGGAGATATAAAAAAGGAGGGAAAATGTATCTGTGTGCTGACACTCATGCTGAATATTGTGATTTCAAGAGCGGGTCCTTTGCTAACGCAGGCTCGAATCGTGCTCTCATCCATTGTGTTGAATTAGCCTATCCCAGTTTTTCTAATTTTTTGGGGGGATAAATCTCAATATGGGGGATAACAACGTACAAGGAGTAATGTGCAAGATGAATTTTAAGATTTTCTTTGGAAAAAGTTGATTTATTTAGCACACTGTGTCACATTTGACAGTCTCAGGGACTGAGTTGGCGTTTTTCGTGGCTTCTGTGTAATTAGCAACTTCAGTCACTTAGCACCGAATTTTGTTTTGCTGCTGTGTTTCTCACAAGGAAACCGTGCAGAAAAAGTGCTGGCAAAATTTCTAATATATCTGATGGCAAGTGAATCTTCCTCAACTTCAGAATGAAGCATAGCATAGGGGCTATAACAGATATTTCAATTTATTATGATACTGGAAAATAAACTGCAGAATGAAAATTTCACTGTGATAGTCCCCACCTCCAATACTCATCTTGTTCCCCTCTTACTTGGAACAGTGCTATGAGGATACAAGAGTGTTGTGGTCCTGGGCTGGGGGTCTCACTTTCGTGTAATTTTTTTCCTCTGTAAGACATCTAGTTTTGGGTTTTGGGTTGTTTTTTTTTTTTTGTTTCTGATATGTCTAGTTTTTTTCATAACACGGATCAATACCTTCAGAAATATTTTGTGTTTTCCCGTGTTAATAAAAACCACCCAGTTTCTAGAGAATCACAGAATCATAGGATGTCTTGAGTTGGAAGGGATCTTAAAGACCATCCAGTTCCAAAGCCCTGCCACGGGCAGGGACACCTCCCACCAGAGCAGGTTGCTCAGAGCCTCCTCCAGCCTGGGCTTCAACACTTCCAGGGAGGAGGCTCCACAGCTTCTCTGGGCAACCCCTTCCAGTGTCTCCCCACGCTCAGAGTGAAGAACTTCTTCCTCATGTCCAATCTGAATCTCCCCTGCTCTAGTTTCAAAGCACTGCCCCTTGTCCTATCCCCACAGGCCCTTATCAAAAGTCCCTCTCCAGAATCACTGACATCATCCTGTTCCCGGTAGCAGAAATGTCACAAAAGGAGGTAACATAGGAGCTGGGTTTTGGAGGGTGCCTTGAGCTGGGTTAGGTGCATGATGCCGGAGGGATGGATGCTGTGCTGTGTTTGGACCTGCTCTAGAGTCTTGCACATTGCTGCAGACCTCCATGGGACTCTAGATCTCAAATACATTAATGCAGTTTTGAAAAGGGGTTCCTGAATTATTTTTTTTCAAATTCTCTCTTTCTATAATCTCATTCTGTGAGTATTTTCTTGGGTTCATGTCCGCTGTTTTTTAGATCCAGCAGCAGTAGTTCCTTGAACCCTGTGAGCTTTCTTATCTCCATGGTATTATCCCTGGTGTAGTTATCTGGGTTTTTCCCCCAGCACCATCCTTGTCGTCCTTGTGCTGGCTGGGCCGGATGGCCTTTAACATGTCTGAAGGTAAAGGAATCTGATCCAATTTAAAATTTTATTTATTGCTTTTGCTAATCCAGTCAAATTACTGCTTTGGTAGAAAATCATAGCTTACAACTTCCCATTTGGCAGACAATCTCAAGTGGTGTCTCCAGAGCTCAGTTCTGGGACTACTTCTGTTCAATATCTTTACCAACAACCTGAACGGGAGGATTGAGACATCCTCAGTCAATTTACAGACGACATCAAGTTGAGCAAGAATGTAGATTTGCTTGAGAGCAGGAGGCTCTATGGAGGGATGTGGCCAGATTAGAGTGATGGGCCAAGGCCAACGGGATGAGGATCAACCAGGGCAAGGGCCAGGTCCTGCCCTTGGATCACCCCAGCCCCTGGCACCGCTTCAGGCTGGGGCAGAGCTTGTTCAGCCTGGAGCAAAGGAGGCTCCGGGGAGACCTTCTGGCTCTCCACAACTCCCTGACATTCAGGAGCTTGGAGCCAGGGGGGTTGGGCTCTGCTCCCAAGGAACAAGCAACAGGACAAGAGGAATCGTCCTCAAGTTGTTCCAGGGCAGGTTTAGGTTGGAGCTGAGGAACAATTTCTTCAAGCCCCTGCAAGGTTGTCCAGGCCTGTCCAGGCTGCCCAGGGCAGGGCTGGAGTCCTCCTGATCCCTGGAGGGGTTTCCAAGGGGTGGAGCTGTGGTGCTGAGGGACAGGGCTCAGTGGTGCCCTGGCAGGGATGGGGCAATGCTTGGACTCGATGGTCTTGGAAGTCTCTTCCAACCAAAATGATTCTATTATTCTTTTATTTTTTTTTTAGTATGTCACCCTTTCTCATTTTTAGGCTTGTCTGTCTGAAATTGGCAGTGATCATATCCTAGTGAATTATTTTCACTACTGTGTTCTTTATTTTCACTTTTTACAAGTATTATCAAATTACTTCATGAAAGGACAGCACAGGACAATGCTAGCCTTCATTAGTTTTGTTTCTGGGTCATGTCAACCAGTTACAGCTATTTTGGAAAGCCTTGAGTGAAAAACAAATGTGGCATTCCATGGTTGTGGCCTGAATTCCCTTGTTTTCAGAAGATACTTCCTTCACCACTGCACGTTACTTAGCTGAGTAAGTTCAGGGGGTCTAGGAAGTTATTGAGAGTATACCCACAAAATTTGTCCTGCTGTGGACCTGACTCTTTAGAAATTACAGAGAAACCTTGGAAAAATGGGGCAGGCTCTGGTATGTGGTGTGGAAAGCACCTCTGGAAAGAATCAATCCTAGAGAGAGAGGAACTTTCTAATATTCCCAGTGCGGAATATTGGATCCTAAGGAAACCCCAGCGGAAGGGTCCTCAGGGGCGACCAGGCTGCCTTGTCCCCCAACAGAGTGTTTGCTGTCACTGCTGCCCCAGATCAAGGGCCAGGCTAGGTGGACACAGAGACATTTAGGAGCTGTGTTCGGAAAGAGTGTGGGTATTGTAAGGGCACAATGGATTTCACTGCCCTTCCATAAAGGAATTCATAAATTATTTTTAACAAAGCAAGTATTGTCTTCTCGAGGGACCATGTGATTTTGCAGGAAAAACTGGGTCTTCATTGCCTCTGAGGGCTTTATTTTCAACATTAAGGCTTGAGAAGAACCATTTATTAATGTCAAGAATCTATTATGAGACGTGTAATGGAGACGTGCAAGAAAAGAATGAAGCCTTTTTTCTAATAAGTCTTGAGAGGAATAGTGGCAGGAGTATAATTATAATTAATAAAGTCATATTATAATAATCTTAGCGATGCAGTTTCTTCTTTCTCTCGACGATGGTTGTCTTGGGGAGTGGACCGTGCCAAGAGCAGGAGTTGTGATGAGAAGTAGCTGCTACATGGATTTCATAGATGGAGCCTGGAATTAACCTGAATCTGAAGAAATTCCCTCTGCTCTTTTTTGAATGAGAGCTTCCCTAAAACTGCTAATCGAGGCTCCCGATGCTCGGTGATGCCTCAGGCAAATAATCTTTGGTTGTCAGAGAGATTTGTGGAGGATTTCCCCAACACAGAGCAGTCATGTTATGCTGGATGCAAAATAAAAAAAAAAATAAAAAAAAATTGCAACGAGACCTCTAGATAATGTTTAGTAGATGGTTGCACTTGATGATCTTGAAGGCCATTTCCAACCTCAATGATTCTATGACTGTATTCTATGAAAAAAAAATCTTTCTCTTCTGTGTTTTTAAATTTAACATCTGTCTTCGAGAAAGGACTTTTGAGGGTGTTAAGTAAGTGAGAGGCACAAGGAAACAGCACAACACTAACAGAATCTGGGTGTTGTGAGATGTTGGTTGGTGCATTCCACAATTTTGCTTCTTGATGTGCCCAGGGCTGTCCCTTACCCTGGGAAAGTGGTGTTCATTCCCACCAGGACTCTGTAAACTTTGATAAAATCGTCGTTTATGGGATTAGCAGAGACACACAGTGGTGGCAGAGGGCAGTGGTGGGAAGCACAGACCTCAAACTGCTGCAGTGTGCAACCACTTGCACCTGGGAAGCTCTTCCAGCCTGCACCAGGTTCTCACAGGATTTCTTTCCCTTAAACAGAATTAAACAAAGAAGTATATTCATGCTCTCATGCAGCTGTTTTCTATGAGAATTTTACTAGATGCAGAGGTGGAAAAATAGCACACTGCACTAAGTACATGAAGGGTAAGGGAATCACAGAAGGTAATGGTCATAATTTCTTTTTGTCGATGATTTATTTTCCAGAGTAGAACTACATTTCCTGTTAGTATCCCAGAAACCCATCATAATAGGTGTTGGAAGGAACCTCAGGAGCTCCTCTGGTGCCACCTCCCTGCTCCAGCAGGGTTACCCAGAGCAGGGGGCCCAGCAGCGCAGGGTCCAGGCGCCTTTGGAATCTCTCCAGACAAGGAGACTCCCCAAGCTCTCTGGGCAGCCTGGGCCAGGCTCCAACCCCCTCCCACCAAACAAGTTGCTCCTCCTGCTCCCAGGGAACCTCCTGGGTTCCAGTTGGTGCCCATTGCCTTCCTTTGCCTGGGATTATAATGGCACCTAACTGAGATAACTGGGAAAAAAAAAATTAAAAAAGAGCAGTGCTCTTAAAGCTCTTACCAACATCATGAATCATAGAATATCTGTTCTTGATAGTTTGTTAATTATCTGAGGCTTTCTTGTTCTTTGTAAAGACAAGACCTGAACTGGGTGTAAAATCAGACTCATAGAAGCATTCTTATTGGAAGAGACCTTTAAGATCATGGAGTCCAACCACTTAACTCATCCCTGTCAGGGCACCACTAACTCCTGTCCCTCAACACCACATCTCCACGCCTTGGAAACCCCTCCAGGGATCAGGGGGACTCCAGCCCTGCCCTGGGCAGCCTGGCACAGGCCTGGGCAACCCTTGTGAGAATGCAGATGTGCTGTGATGTGCACTGGCAGTCTAGGTAAATATTTGCCAACTGCTATATTTCCATTAAGTGTGTGCTACCTTTTGTAGTTAAAGAGTATTGCAGCTACCTCACCTCAGATTTGAAACAATGACTCTTGAAATGATCAAAAAGAATTATTCTGACTTGTTGATATTAACAATCATTTATACATTTTTCTAATTCCCATCTGTAATGCTCCTATTTTTGTGACTTGTTCTTCAAACACCACATTGACCCTTCCCAAGCAAGACTGTGCACCCTGTGCTTTTGTCACTTCTTCTATGCTCACTCACTTCTATTTTCCACATCATCTTTATTTCATGATCACTTATTTCCATTTTTCTTTGTCAAGATCTCAAGTTCTAGCTTTGCCTTGTGTTGTACAGGACTGTTATAGAACCACAGAATCACGAACTGCTTTGAGTGGAAAGGAACTTTCCAAGGTCATCTGGTGCAATCCCCCTGCAGGGAGCAGGGACATCTGCAACTAGAGCAGGTTGCTCAGAGCCCCATCCAACCTCCCCTGCAGTGGGGCCAGGGATGGGGCAGCCACCACCTGTCGGGGCAACCTGGGCCAGGCTCTCACCACCCTCAGCACCAACAATTTTTCCTTCTGTCTGCTTCAAATCTCCCTCTTTTAGTTTCAAGGCATCCCCCCTTGTCCTGTCCCAATAGGCCCTGCTCCAAAGTCTGTCCCCATCTTTCTGACAGGCCTGAAAGGCCAAAATAAGGTCTCTGTTCCCAGAAGTCATAGTATTTTGGGTTTCTGTGTTGATTTTCACTTCTCTGGATCGGTTCCAGATTTCTGCCAAGCATTTTCAAATACGCATACGTGCGAAGTCAGGTCTTTGTCTTGGTGTTTATGAGTTACTTTTAGATAATATAGAAATCATGAAGTTACAGTTCTGATGACATAGAAAGTAATAAAGGTATATTAATTACGTGTGGGTACAGCACACTTGTGAAATATACATATAAAATAATTTTAGACCGTAAACTTTACCCTTATAGCAGAGACCAATGGCAGATTCACTGTTAAATCAAGAAAGAAAGTTTGGTAATGGGATTAAAGTCCTTATGCTGAAGATGTTAACATGTCTTACTGTGTGGAAGCTTTCTTGGAGTAGATAAAAATGCAACTGATGAAACTGGTGTTTAAAATGTTCAAAAGTAAGCAGCATAGTTACCCTCATCCTAAAATGTTGGGATGAACAATAGTTTTGTATGAAATGCTGCAAACTTTTACCACTGAAGCAGCTTTTATTTCCTTGATGAAATAATTTGAAAGTTAAGTAATTAATGCATTAAAGTTTCTTCTTGCAAAACATGTTCACACATAAAACCTGGTTTTTTTTCTTCGCCTTGAATTCCTGAATTGAAAAAATATATTTATTGCTTGTTGTAATGAGCAACTTGTTCTCCAAACAAGGAAGTGACGAAGCATGAATTCTACTCTTTGTTGCACTTCCTCAAATATGATGTTCAGCTGTCAGTTAAAAAAATAATGCTTTTGTAAGGTTTTGCATGAAGAATGTTGGATCGTTCACCTTGTCATTTCCAGGCAGGAAATTCTTGATGGGTGTTTTTTTCTGTTCAGGATATATTTGACAGCGACTGGTACACCTCCCGCAGTCTCCTTGGAGGCGCTGATATCATCGTGATTAAATACTCTGTCAATGACAAGACTTTATTTCAAGAATTAAAGGACAGCTATGTCCCAATGATAAAAAAAGCACTGAACCACTCGTCGGTTCCAGTGATAATTTCTGCTATTGGTGCAAGAAAAAACGGTACGTATCCCGCTTCCCGTAGTAATAGCTAAAAACTCTCTTGGAAGTAGATATGCTGCAATTTCAGCGGGAGCTGATTGTTTCTCCAGATTGCTAACGGAAACAATTAGTCTGTCAGGATGACAGTAATATCTGCCTGTATTACGGTTCTGTAGACAACTGGCAAGAACAATACGCTTAATTAACCCTGGCGATGAAAGGCACCGTATCCTGCTTTGACCTCTGCGGTGACACTTCTTGTGGAGCCATCACACACGGGGTTTAAATCGTACTTGGGATTAAGCAGCGTACAATCGAGTGTATGAGGTGGACCCTGTGGTTACGAGTTTCCTCTCGTCATGCCTCAGGTATAAGATGTAGCATGTGTGATTAAAACTAAGCCCATCAGCTTGCAATGACTGCAGAGCAGGTAGAAAATAACAGAATCATAGGATGGCTTGAGTTGGAAGGGACCTTGAAGATCATCCAGTTCCAGCCCCCCTGCCATGGGCAGGGACACCTCCCACCAGAGCAGGTTGCTCAGAGCCTCCTCCAGCCTGGGCTTCAACACTTCCAGGGAGGAGGCTCCACAGCTTCTCTGGGCAACCCCTTCCAGTGTCTCCCCACGCTCAGAGTGAAGAACTTCTTCCTAATGTCCAACCTGAATCTCCTCTGCTCTAGTTTCAAACCATTGCCCCTTGTCCTGTCCTCACACACCCCTATAAAAAGTCCCTCCTCAGATTTTGTGTAGCCGCTTCAGATACTGGAGGCCACTAGAAGGTCTCTGTAGAGTCTCCTCTTCTCGAGGCTGAACAGACCCAACTCCCTCAGCCTGTCCTCATGGGAGAGATGCTCCAGCCCTCCGATTGTCTTGGTGGCCTCCTCTGGACCCTCTCCAACAGATCCATGTCCTCCTTGTGCTGGGAGCTCCAGAGCCGGACACAGAGCTCCAGGTGGGGTCTCACCAGAGCAGAGTAGAAGGGCAGAATCACCTCCCTTGACCTGTTGGCCACACATTTTTTGCCGGAGCTCAGGATAGGGTTGGCTTTTTGGTCTGCCAGGGCACATCGACAGCTCGTGTTCAGCACTTCATCAAAAGACTCCCAGATTCTCTAGGACATCTTCGAATGAATGGACACACCGGCCCTTTGGGTACCACAAAGGGCCACAGGCTGCTGCATCAACAAAGCTGACCTGTCACAGCACCGTAGCTATGGTATAGGTATGGTATAGCTGATGTGCTCTCACAACGCCCTGCCCAGGTTGATGAGAGGTCTGCTATTAGAATTGTGTGAATCTTTTTTATGCTGAAGATTCAGCCAGCGCAAAGTTGTTGCTGTCTAACACAAAAATCAAAGTTGCACGACTGTGGAAGGACCAAGTGGACCTAGAGGTGTCCAGCAGTTGACAAGGGCAACGCTGCTTGGGACACGCTCGTGATTCGGGTAGACATTGGAAACTCCTGTTTGCTTACATTTGGGAAATAGAGTTCAGCACAGTTATCGATAGAACAAACATACAAACTTTATTCTGTGCTTCCAATTGTTTTGCATTCTGCTCCTCTCGTTTTTCAGATGGTCTGTTTAGTCACGGGCCACAATTTTTTTGATTTTTATTTTCCTAAGGCAATGAATGCAAAATTTGAGCTTCGTAGTTGTCTTTTAATTTGTGAGTTTGACTAAAGCAAGTATGTCATAGAATCCTAGAATGGCTTGAGTTGGAACGAACCTTAAAGATCATCCAGTTCCAACCCCCTGCCATGGACAGGGACACCTCCCACTGGAGCAGGTTCCTGAGCATTCTGAGCATTTCTAAGCACCCCTCCTGCTGTGAGGAGTAGATGGAGGAATTTTTTATTATAATATACAAAGAAATATTAAGCTAGGTGAAGTGTGTCTTCAGTGGATGTAATTCCCAAATCCCAGCATGGTGGGGGTTGGAAGGTCCCTCTGGAGCTCACCAGCTGCCATCCCCTGCTCCAGCAGGGTCACCCAGAGAAGGGGCCCAGCAGCGCAGTGTCCAGGCGCCTTTGGAATCTCTCCAGACAAGGAGACTCCACCACCTCTCTGGGCAGCCTGGGTCAGGCTCCAACCCCCTCCCACCAAAGAAGTTTCTCCTCCTGCTCCCAGGGAACCTCCTGGATTCCAGTTGGTGCCCGATGACCCTTGTCCTGGTGCTGGGCACCCCTGAGCAGAGTCTGGCCCCATTAACTCAGTTAGTCTCAGTTTTGCCTGGGTCTACCTGTACATCGTTTTGCTCAATGATTGAAGAAGGATTGTTAAAAAACTCTCTAACAATTAAATCTTTGTTTTCTTACTTTGGTAATTCATGCATAATGATTAAGTGATTCTACACCCTGATTTTTACAGGGGAAATAAATCTTCTGCAAGGTCTTGCTCAACTACTGTTCGTCTTTCCCAACACCTTTTCTTACACTTTTTATTTAAGCAGACAATACTACCAATCTGAGTGACTCCACTACTGACATTTTTATTTTCTACTTTTTTTTTTTTTTTTTTTTTTAAAATCTTGTTCCCCAAATAATATGACAGTGGGACAAGTCAGGCTCTCCAGCCACAGCATTGCTTTGGGACCTGCTGAGGCACACTGCTTGTGCAGACACAGAGCCCTTTTGTTTCTAGGAGGTATGTGTGAACACAGCAGTTTGCTCATACAAATTACTAAGATCCTAATCCTCTGTAGTAGCAAGTGGCACTGCCAAAAGAAATAATAGAAAAAAAAAACAGTAAAAGCAAAAAAAAAAGCTGTGTTATTACATATTATCCATAGGTCTGAGTGAAGGGAACTAATGTAGAGCGTGCACAGCACATTTGAGAGCACATCCATTCATAGAATCACAGACGGGTTTGGGTGGGAAGGGACCTCCCAAGGTCATCTGGTGCAACCCCCCTGCAGGGAGCAGGGACATCTGCAACTCGAGCAGGTTGCTCAGAGCCCCATCCAACCTCCCCTGCAATGGGGCCAGGGATGGGGCAGCCACCACCTCTCGGGGCAACCCTCACGAAAAATTTCTTCCCTTTATGTAAAGTGGTATCTAAATTCTTACTGGCAAAGTCAAACCAGGGTGACCAACAGACTTGTATCAGTTAACCAGCAAGATCTGGAAACTTGGCTGAAAAGAAAATGATGTAAAATACGTGTCGTTGCATCATATTCCACAGCATGCACGTGCGCTTAACAGCCAGGACCGACATGGAAGTTTTCCCCTTCCGTTTTCTGTGTGTCCTGCAGGAAGAACCCACAGCAGTTAAACACTTTGCAGGGAGACGTTGATGAAGGGTAACAGCCGCGGCCCGGTACCGCCCCTGTGCGCACAAGGAGACCGAGGCCCTAAGCAAACCTGGCCTCGGGAAGTCCTGGGTGGCTTCTCCACCTCAGCAAAACCGAACGTCAAATAACGCCAATGTACATACCGAGCTTTGTATAGCGGCTAATAGTTCAAACCGATAGTAAAAAGTTGGGGTTTCTTGCAGTAATTATAGAATTTTTTTACTACAAAATTAAGTTTCCATCTCCCTCTTTGTTTTTTTCTAAATAATGCATCTTTATTTAGGAAAATAAGTATTCTGGATTATTTTACATCTCTGTTATTATTCTTTTTAACATATTTGTTATTTTTGTAGTACATCTTTAGGAAGCTACGTGTTCTGCGTTATCTATTATTTTTAATTTTTTTACACATTTATTATTTTTTATTGTACATCTTTAAGAGGCTAAATATCTGGATTACTTCACATCTTTATCTTTTTCTTTTTTTTACATATTTGTTAATTTTTATTATACACCTTTATTTAGGAAGCTAAGCATTCTGGGTTATCTGACATAATAATTTTTTTTTTTTTAAGATATTTATTATTTTTGTATTGTACATCTTTATATAAGAGGCTAAATATTTTGCATTATTTGACATCTTTATAATTATTTTTATATATTTGTTAATTTTTATTATGCATCTTTATTTAGGAAGCTATGTATTGTGAATTATTTGATATCTGTATTATTATATGAGGTGCATTCAGAAGAGTGTGTCCAGTAGGTCAAGGGAGGTTCTCCTCCCCCTCTACTCTGCCCTGGTGAAACCACATCTGGAGTCCTGTCTCCAGTGCTGGGCTC
>VWZK01010070.1:25264-39710 GCA_013396935.1 Baryphthengus martii | reverse complement strand
GCAAACTGGAGCAGAGGAGGTTCCGTGTAAACACAAGGAAACACTTTTTCACAGTGAGGGTGGCAGAGCCTGGCCCAGGCTGCCCAGAGAGGTGGTGGAGTCTCCTTCTCTGGAGACATTCAAAACCCCCTGGACACATTCCTGCCTGATCTATTCTAGGGTCCTGCTCTGCAGGGGGGTTGGACTCGATGATCTTCCGAGGTCCCTTCCAGCCCCTAATATTCTGTCACTCTGTTAGACACTGGAAGGGGTTGCCCAGAGAAGCCGTGGAGACTCATCCCTGGAAGTGTTCAGTGTCAGGTTGGATGGGGCTTTGAGCAACCTGCTCTAGCAAGAGGTGTCCTTGCTTATGTTGTAGGGGTTGGAACTGGATGGTCTTTAAGGTCCATTCCAACCCAAACCATTCTCTGGTTCTATGATGCTGGCTGAATTGGCAGCATAGAGGTTGCTCCAGTTTCAACTCCCTTCCAGGAAGGTTTAGGAAAGCCACACTACATGCTTCCATGACAATCCCCCTCCCAGCTCTGTCCTTTTATCTTGCTGGGATGAGATAATCAAAATCCAGTTGGATGAGGCACTTGACAACTCCATCCCACTTTTAAGACAAGTCCTGTTTTGAGCAGGTGCCCTGAGGGAGTGACCTCAACAGACCTCCAAAGGCCCCTTTCAAGATCAATTGTTCCATAATATCCTGGTATTTTTGATTTTAATTGCTCAAGCTCTCACAGCTGTTCTGTGTGTAAAGTGAGACAGATAAAATTGTTGAATTTTCTGATATTTTAGCGTATTGTTAGTTCATAGTTGTGAGACAGTTTGCAATTCTGAGCAGCCACCGTGAAGCTGATGGAGACAGAAGCTGAAAGGCTTGTGAAAATGTCCAACAAAACTTGTTCTTTTTCCACTCCACTGAAGACAGGGAAGCCCACTAAGCAGTTTATAAATACACTCTTTCAGATTTATTTCTCTTCTCCATAAAATTATTTCACACTGATACTTAATTCACAGTTTTAAGAGGTGCTTTAAGCTCAGCCTTTTTTTTTTTTTTTCTTTACCTTTTGATTACATTTCCAGTGGTATTTGGGTTTGAACAACAACAACAAAAAATGCAGTACTTCAGAGACAGTAATTTAAAGACCAGACGCCATACTAGTGTATACATACAGTGCATTTTCCACGGGATTTATGGATGTGCCTTCCCCAGAATTGTTCAAGATCAGGTTGGGTGGGGCTCTGAGCAATCTGCTTTAGCTGCAGATGTCCCTGCTCCCTGCAGGGGGGTTGGACTAGACAGGCGTGAAAGGTCTCTTCCCACCCAAACCATTCTACATGATTCTGTGATAGTAGCTTGGAATATCTGGCACAATAGTTGAGCAACTTTTACTGCTCAGTTATCCATTTTCAACTAAAAACAAGAAATCCACTCAACATCTGGTCCAGCCAGGGTATTTTTTCCAATTTTTAGGAAGGATTGTATGTGTTGCAGTTACACCTTGGTGATAAAAGTGATTAAGACATGCATCAACTGGAACTGAACCACCCTTTGTGCCTCTCCATTCCTGTAAAAGGGATCATTTCCTCTCGGGTATCTTTTTATTGCAGTGATGGCACTCGTGGTTTGTGCCAGTGAAACAAACCTTACCCACAGAGATCACCCTGTAATGGGACTTTTCCGGAGGACACGGTAGCATTAGGTGGTGGTGGTGGTTTAGTTGCAAGCTGAAGAACTCATGTATGGTTTTATTTCCATCATTTGCACCTGGTCATAGAATCATAGAATCATAGAATCATAGAATCATAGAATCATAGAATCATATGATCATAGGATCATAGAATCGTAGAATCTTAGAATTGTAGAATCATAAAATTTTAGAATTATAGAATCATAGAATCATAGAACCATAGAATCATAGAGTCATAGAATCATAAAGGTTGGAAAAGACCTCTAAGATCATCGGGTTCAACCATCTACCCAACATTATCGTGACCACTAAACCATGTCCTGAAGTGCCCCTGTACTTGGTACTGGTGAGGCTGCACCTTTAGTATCATGTTCAGTTTTGGAGGGCTGCAGTATGAAAGAGATATTGAGGTGCTGGAGTGGGTTCAGAGAAGGGCAACCAAGCTGGGGAAGGGTCTGGAGAACAAATGCGGTGAGGAGTGGCTGAAGAAACTGGGATTGTTTAGTCCGAAGGAGAGGAAACTGAAGGGAGACCTTCTCGCTCTCTACAACTCCCTGAAAGGAGGTTATAGTGATGTGAGGGTTGTTTTTTTCTCCCAAGTGACCAGCAACAGGATAAGAGGTACTGGGTTTAACTTGTACCAGAGGAGGTTTAGATGGGACATTAGGAGAAATTTCTCTACTGAGAGAGTGGCGAGGCCCTGAAACATGCTGCCCAGGGAGGTGGTGGAGTCACCATCCTTGGAGATGTTCAAAAAAATGTGTAGAAATCATAGAAATCATAGAAACCATAGAATGTTAGGGGTTGGAAAGGACCTGATAGACATTAATAAGATTGCCTCGGGNAAAGGTTGGAAAAGACCTCTAAGATCATCGGGTTCAACCATCTACCCAACATTATCGTGACCACTAAACCATGTCCTGAAGTGCCCCTGTACTTGGTACTGGTGAGGCTGCACCTTTAGTATCATGTTCAGTTTTGGAGGGCTGCAGTATGAAAGAGATATTGAGGTGCTGGAGTGGGTTCAGAGAAGGGCAACCAAGCTGGGGAAGGGTCTGGAGAACAAATGCGGTGAGGAGTGGCTGAAGAAACTGGGATTGTTTAGTCCGAAGGAGAGGAAACTGAAGGGAGACCTTCTCGCTCTCTACAACTCCCTGAAAGGAGGTTATAGTGATGTGAGGGTTGTTTTTTTCTCCCAAGTGACCAGCAACAGGATAAGAGGTACTGGGTTTAACTTGTACCAGAGGAGGTTTAGATGGGACATTAGGAGAAATTTCTCTACTGAGAGAGTGGCGAGGCCCTGAAACATGCTGCCCAGGGAGGTGGTGGAGTCACCATCCTTGGAGATGTTCAAAAAAATGTGTAGAAATCATAGAAATCATAGAAACCATAGAATGTTAGGGGTTGGAAAGGACCTGATAGACATTAATAAGATTGCCTCGGGCTTCTCTTCTCCAGACTGAATAGCCCCAGGGCTCTCAGCCTTTCTAAATAGCAGAAATGTTCCAGTCCCTTCACCATCCTCACAGCCTCCATTGAACTCTCTCCAGTAGATCCCTGTCCCTCTTGAATTGGGGAGCCCAGCACTGGATCCAGTATTCCAGAGGTGATCTCACCAGGGCAGAGTAGCGGGGGAGGAGAACCTCCCTTGACCTGCTGGACGCACTATTATTAGTGCCCCCCAGACATAGAAGATGCTGCACTTTAGGACGTGTTTTGGTGGTCGTTGTCCATCAAGTCTTATTCTTCTCTGTAATTTCATAATTAGCATCTATAGGTGTTGGTAAATTGAATGTCTTCATGCCTGTCATTTCTGGGAAAATTAAATACAGGAGAATCAATCACCATCATTTGAATAAATAGTCTTTTAAATTGTGCTAATTCCACTTAAATGTGGTACCTTCTCCTGATAAAGGAGCGTTGGGCCTCTCCTGGGTGACTGTTCATAGTGGCGGTGGCTTCAGTCCCACCTACAGCACCCACTCCTGCTTAGTTTGATGTCTAGGTTGTTCTTAATCAACTTAATAAAAAAAATACATTCTGCGTTTTAGCTGGAATATTTTATGATCCAAAGTCTGAATCAGAAGTCATCTGAAAAAATGAAGAAAAGGAAAAAGACGCAGAAGTGCCACCGAGTTCAGCCACCCCAGCTTGAACAGCCAGGTGCCCGCTGGTCTCCAGTGTCATTTGTTACCTGTGACCTCTTCTTTTCATAATTAATATTTTTTAATTGTTACTGTGAGCTGCGCTCTCTACTATCAGTTATTCTGGTCACGTTGCTCTGGTGTCATCACCTTTTAGTGATGGTTTAATTAATTTGGTGGAGGGTTGTGAAGCATTGTATAACGTTGCAACAAAGTTCTAATTTAGAAAAAATTAATGAGTGGTCTTCTGGTGTGCTTGAAAAAATGTGTTAATGATTAATGTACTAATTCAATAGTTTTTAAATAATTAACTAATAATTACATAATTGTGTTAATTCAATCATAATTTAATTCATTCAATCGTAATTGAATTCATTCATTATTAATTCAGTTATTCAATAACAATTGAATTAATAATTGAATTTTTAAAAGCTTTACATAAAAGCTTTACAGACAAATTATAAAAGCAAATTATTACATCATGCTTTATTATTCCACAGTATCAAGTAATATTTTTATTTACTGCAAATAAAACAAGGGGGAGGTGTATGCCCCTGCACGTGATTTCCTGAACCTGATTTCTGAGCATCTGATGCATTTATTTGGTGAAGTAATTGCTGAACAAGTAGTTACCTCTAAAGGTGAAATTGGCTCTTCTCACACATACTTGAAATACCCTCAGATCCGCTAGGTTTGGGATTCACAGGCAGGGTTTCTTTCAAACCTAAGTTCCTAAAGAGGTTTTGTAAAAGGATGGAGACTTTTTACTGAACTAAGTAGTTCTGATATTTCTTATTTTACTCTACTAAGTATTTGCATTTTTAGAGTGCTTTACTAAACGTATTCAAATGGCATAGAAGATACTTGCTTATCAAATGCTTCTTTCAGAAATTGTCCTTCAGTCAATCAGGTCTCTCCGGGAACAGAGCCGTCCTGCAGTTAACACTTGCTTCAGTTCTACAGCCTGGGTCATTATCTTCTGCAGAAAAAATGCCGATCTTGAAGGGCGAAGCCTCGCACTACGACGCGGACCTGCACAACCTGCTCTGCTGCTGCCAGTGCGCAGACGTGGCCTTCCACTCCGAAGATCTCGGCACCGTGGTGGAAGCTCACAAGATCATCCTCTGCTCCGTCAGCCACCTCTTCATGCTGCTTTTCGAGGTGAAGAGCCCTGCCGACATCCGCGACACCTCCATCGTGCAGATGGCGCAGAGCCTCTTCTCGGTGGAGACTGAGGCCACCTTCCCTGAGGCCCCCCGAGGCGTCCCGCCCTGCCTCCCACCAGTAAGGGTGGTGGTGAAGGACTCTGTCTTCTGCTCCTGTCTCCCAGATATCCTCCACTTCATCTATTCAGGTACTCCTTGAGAATGGGTCCAGCTGATCACAGAATCCCAGCATGGTGGGGGTTGGAAGGTCCCTCTGGAGCTCACCTGGAGCCACCCCCCTGCTCCAGCAGGGTCACCCAGAGCAGGGGGCCCAGCAGCGCAGGGTCCAGGTGCCTTTGGAATCTCTCTGGAGAAGGAGACTCCCCAAGCTCTCTGGGCAGCCTGGGCCAGGCTCCAACACCCTCCCACCAAACAAGTTGCTCCTCCCGCTCCCAGGGAACCTCCTGGGTTCCAATTGGTGCCCGGTGCCCCTTGTCCTGGTGCTGGGCACCACTGAGCAGAGTCTGGCCTCAGCCTCTTGTCCCCCGGAGACCCTTGAGCTCTTGCTCAGCCTTGCTCAGCTCCCCTCTGGGGCTGCTCTTGTGCAGCTGAACAGCCCCAGGGCTCTCAGCCTTTCCTGGCCACACAGATGCTCCAGGCCCCTCAGCAGCTTCCCAGCCTCCCCTGGACTCTCTCCAGTATTTTACTGTCTCTCTTGGACTGGGGAGCCCAGAACTGGATGCAATACTTCAGATGTGGACTCACCAGGGCAGAGCAGAGTGGAGGAGGAGGAGAACCTCTCTTGACCTGCTGCCCGCACTCTTCTGAATGCTCCCCACGAGCCCATTGGCCTGCTTTGCCATCAGGGTCCATTTCTGGCTCATGGAGAACTTCTTGTCCCCCAGCACTCCCAGGTCCCTTCTCTGTGGAGCTGTTTCCCAGCAGGTCTTCCCTCCCCTGTCCTGGTGCAAGGGCTTGTTTCTCCCCAGGGGCAGGACCCAACACTTGCCCTTGTGGAACTTCATGAGGTTACCCTCTGCCCAGCTCTCCAGTCTGTCGAGGTCTCTCTGGATAGCAGTACAACTCCCTTGACTTCACTTCTCATACACTAATTATGAGCACAACACACATTGTTAGTCACATTTCCCCACCCATCCAACATACATGTGTAGACTGCCTAATGAGCAACACCTTTCAGGGAGGTTTGGGGAGGTCCCCTAATCAGCATGTTCATTATTACGTGAGGGGCACGTATTTTGGCATTATAATTATCCAAAGCTACTCCAGGATACACTCTTGGCTCGGAACCAGGGGAAGTCAGGCTCTGTTCTCAAGGAACAAGCGGCAGGACAAGGGGAAGCGGCCTCAAGTTTCCCCAGGGGAGGCTGAGGTTGGAGCTGAGGAACAATTTCTTGGCCTGCAGGGTTGTCCAGGCCTGTGCCAGGCTGCCCAGGGCAGGGCTGGAGTCCCCCTGCTCCCTGGAGGGGTTTCCAAGGCGTGGAGCTGTGGTGCTGAGGGACAGGGTTCAGTGGTGCCCTGGTAGCAATGGGGCAACGCTGAGACGCCAGGAGCTGAAAGTTCTCTTTGAACCCAATCCATCCTAAGATTCCATGATTTTCTTACCTCAAGTATGTAGTAACTGAACTGGGAGGAATTCAGAAACTGATTTTGAAAGCAGGTGAGCTGCTCTATTCTGTCTGAATTTGATGTTGTTTTCATAAAACTACCACAAATGTTTTCACTATGCAAAAATTGAATTTTGCACCTCCTAAGCAGAAATATCTGTCTGAATTATGTGCAAAAAAATGTGATCTCTGCAGGATTTATATGGCATTAACATCATCTTTTCTCCTTCTCCTAAGGCCTTTGCCTTGTTGGTTTATTAATCCAACTTTACCCACTCTTGTGGCAGGTGCTTTCCAGTGGGAACGATTAGAAGAGGATATTAAAAAGAAGTTGAAGGATCCAGAAAAAACTGAAAACGTGCTTGAGAAAGTGAAATGTATCCTGAAAACTCCAGGGAAGGTACATCTACTCCTCTTTGGGTAACTGTTAGTATTAGTCACTTAAATTCTGGGGAAATTGTGTTGTTTTCTTGTTAGTTTATGTTTTTAACTCAATTTTGGCGTGTGCAGCTTTTATCAGTTGTAGATGGGCGTGTACGAAGCAGACACAGGGGTGCTGATGCAATGTGTAGAATTAATGTAATTGGTAAAAAGCACACAAGTAGGTATCCTGAAGGGACTGCTCCTATTTGCAGCTTTGCACATTGTCTATACAACATAATTATGTGTCACTAATTCTTCTGTAATAGAGGCTGCCCAGGAAAGATTCACTTTTCTGGGTTTGTGCCAAAAGTGACATTTCCACCATAGATCAGGAGAGGTGGATTGTCTTGTAAATGTTTTGATGTGGAAAACTGCCTAAAAATCAATATGTTTAATTCAGCAGATAACTTCACCATAAAAAATAATTTATATCACATTATTATGCTAATAAAAAGATACAAGATAGAATGATTTTTAGCAGACATTTGCTGGTATCTCAGGTCACAGACGGGTTTGGGTGGGAAGGGACCTTTCAAGTTCTTCTTGTCCAACCCCCCTGCAGGGAGCAGGGGCATCTGCAACTAGAGCAGGTTGCTCAGAGCCCCATCCAACCTCCTGCAATGGCACCAGCACTGGGGCAGCTACCACCTCTCGGGGCAACCTGGGCCAGGCTCTCACCACCCTCAGCACCAACAGTTTCTCCCTTCTCTGCAGTCTCAAGCTCCCTCTTTTAGTATCAAGCCATCATCCTTTGTGCTGTCACTCTGTGCATAGTCTACAAAGCTCCTCCCCAGCTTTCCTCTAGGCCCCCCTGAAGGCCTGAGTGGCCCCCAGAAGGTCTCCTTGGAGCCTTCTCTTCTCCAGTCTGAAGACCTTATACATTCTCTGATGCTATAGCATTTACACAAACTGTTTCTGTCAATTTAAATGGGAAACCTTGGACAGTTTTGAGATAACAAAATATAAAGATCTAGAAGTTACTTAGCTATTCTAAGCTTCCAATAACTCATCTGTAGCCTTGCCAGTCTTGGATGTCCACTGCTGAAACATCCCTAGGGCTGGACTTTGAAAGTTCTGAAAACTTTTAAGATAACAAGCTAGAGCTGTTGTTGTTTCTTTTGGCATTTTTCTTCTGCCTTCGGGGTATTTTCATTTCACATTTGAAAGTTTTTCTTCAGAGGCACAGAAAATAATTGTGATTTTTTTTTCTTGACAAAATTTAAAAATATTTAATAAATCAGATAAGATTTTAACCATAAATTCAACCTCATCTGAATTTCACTTATCACAATCTTGTAACACCATTGTGATGTTATTCCTTTGGGTCTCTTTAGACTCCATTTTTAAAGTACAAAAAAACAAAAACAAAAAGATGACTGGAAGTAGCTGTAGATTCCGTTTTTAAGGTAAGAAAAGCAAAATGGAAAAACTAACTGGGGCTACTGATTTTTGGAGAGTGTTGGCACTGGCATGTCCCCATGATGTTTAAGATCCCTTCCAAGTGAAGCCATTCTATGATTCTACAATTCTATGATTTTATGAGTATCAAGAAAACACCGCACTTTGTGCCACCTCACATGTACATGTGGCATCATGCTGGGGCATGAACCTCTGTCCCATCAGTGGTCCCACCAGAACCTCCAAACTTTGTGTTTCTGCAGCCTTCGGTCCAAAAGGGGCACGTATGGAGAAATTCAGAGCTCAAAAAATTCGTGATGCTGTCAAATCTGTGCAGAGGTGCTGGATGGGGGAGTTTTGTCACAGGTCAGAAAGTTCCAAGGTGAGAGCTGGGGTGCAGCTGGAGGAGACAGAGATGTTGTGGAGCTGCCATACTGTGGGAAATAAATAGGAAAAAGATTGATGAAGACAATTACAGAGGGTTGGGCATGTGAGAAGCACGGCTGAGTAGTATCAGTAGGAGAATATAAAGCAGAAAGCAAAAGGCTGTTGTTTAGTTTGCCTGTAGAAATGATATCTGTGAAACTGTACTCAGTTTTGGTCCCTGCTACACAAAAGAGATGTGAGGAGGCTGGAGAGGGTCCAGAGAAGGGTCACAAGGATGATCAAGGGACTGGAAGACCTGCCTATGAAAAAAGGCTGAGAGGACCGGGTTTGTTCAGCCTTGAGAGAGAACGACGTGACATCCTGGTCACCAAACTGGAAAAACACAGACTTAATGGACAGACCGGTTGCTGGATGGCCGCACTCAAAGAGTTGTGGTCAACAGCTCAAAGTCCAAATAGAGAGCAGCGATGAGTGGTGTCCCTCAGGGGTCAGTCCTGGGACCAGTGCAGTTTACCATCTTCGTCGGTGACATGGACAGTGACATCGAGTGCACCCTCAGCAAGTTTGCTGATGACACCGAGCTGGGTGGTGTGGCTGACACGCTGGAGGGAAGGGATCCATCCAGAGGGACCTGGACAGGCTGGAGAGGTGGGTCAGTGACAGTCTCATGAAGTTCAATAAGACCAAGTGCAAGGTCCTGCATCTAGGTCAGGGTAATCCCAGCACTGCTATAGACTGGGTGGAGAACGGATTGAAAGCAGTCTAGAGAAAAAGGACTTGGGAGTGGGGGTCAATGAAGAGTTGACCATGAGCTAGCAATGTTCACTTGCAGCCCAGAAGGCCAATCTGTCCTGGGCTGCATCAAAAGAAGTATGACCAGTAGGTCGGGGGAGGTGATTCTCCCCCTCTCTTNTCCCATGATCATTCCTGACTGGCTGCAGCAACTTCCCTCAAGTTACTGAGTACATGAAAACACTCCTTAAGCACAAAAGAAAGGAATGCAACAGCTGAATTGAGGACTAATAAAATTCTATTTCTCAAAAGCTGCGCACAGATTTGCAAAACTCATCCCTCCCTTTGTATCAGTTAGAAGAACGTAAATGAGAAAAAAAGAGGAGCCAGAGAAGGGCCACGTGGAAGATCAAAGGACTAGAAGACCTGCCACGTGAGGGAAGGCTGAGAGAACTGGGTTTGTTCAGCCTTGAGAAGGCTTAGGGGGGACCTTAGTACCGTGTACACAAAGGGTGGCTCCCAAGAAGATGGAGACTCCCCTTTCACAAGGAGTCACATAGAAAAGACAAAGAGTAATGGATACGAGTTGCTCCTGGGAAGATTTTTGATTGGACTCCAGAGGAAAATTTTTCACCGTGAGAGCAATTAGACATTGGAATAATCTCCCAAGGGAAGTGGTGGATTCCTCAACTTTAGAATGCTTTAAGGCTCAGCTTGACAGGGTTCTGGGCCAGCTCATTTAGACCAGATTTCTTTAGCTTAAAGGGTTGGACTAGATGATCCTGGAGGTCCCTTCCAACCTGGTATAGTGTGATACTGTGATACTCCTTTATTCTGTGGGTGACTGTACATGAAAGTGTTTTATTTTTAAATGATTCATTTTGCAGCTAAGCACGGTAAAGGACTGCAGATCTCACCAGATTAAACAGCTGTACAATACCTCTCTCAGGCTGTTCTTTAACACGCCTGTCCTAGCTGATGTCATCTTCAAAATACAAGGTACGGTACCTCGGGGCACGGTGACACACTGCAACCTCCAGCTTTTGTCCTCTCTGCAAAAGAGGGGCAAATGGAGCTGGTTGTGTTCTCTGTGGTGTCAAAACTGAGGAAATGTATACGTCCTGCTGGGGAGAGCAGTTTTTGATTGAAAGTGATGCTTGTCCCCAGGGGGACTTCACAGCAATGTACGTTCTCAGCGGGGTTTATCGGGGCTGAGCCCATTCGAATGCCCTTTGCCAGTCACAGCAGACTTGTGCCCCTCTGGGTCACACAGATCCCTCAGAGGCTCAGCAAAGCCAGGGATGTGCTGCAGGAAAGGCTCCAGCAATGGCCTAGTGCCGAGGTAGCAAGAGGAGGCATCACGGAGGGTGGTGATTTTACTGGAGAAGTTACTGATCTCACTCACGTTCCCACCTGCACCAGCACTGAAATGTAACTGAGGGCTCTGCCCAGCATCAGACCTAGGAGAGGCATGGACTCTGGTGATCACATCTACGCTCATCTACGTCCCAAGTGAAGGGACCAGAGATGCTGGTTATTGACTCCTGACCACCTTCCGTCAATCCATCTCAGGCTTGTGTTGGCCTTCACTGTGACTTTCTCTGCCCTTCAGAAGCTGTCAGGGACTTAGGTCCCACTCCTGTATCTCCTCAGGGTTTATTCACTGCCCTTCTTCCCCCAGCTTGGACTTCCCTCGAAAAGCATGTAGATGTGCTGAGGTTTTGATGACCTGCAAACTTAGATGCCATCAACACCCACTGTATGCCCTTGCAGCGCTCTCTCCCCAAGAAGCTCCTGTCCTGTCCTCATCTTTCTTCACAGGTCTCTGCAACTTCTGTAGGATAGATGGCTCCTTGAGAAAGCAACCTTCAGTCTTGCAGGCACCTGGGTGAGACCTGCCTAATGTTTAACCTTGCAAGTGTGAAGAGAAACATCTAAATTATTGGCTACTTAAAAAAAAAAAAACAATACTCTGTTGAGTTGACGGTAATTATCTAGTCTCCTTTTGGCCAGGAATAAAAAGATGTGGGCCAGCAGAGACTGGTTTCACCAGCTTGTCTGTAGCAGACTATGAAGGTACAAAGGTTGGTGGTGGTGTCACGTAGATCTGCTCATGAACATGCCTTGAGCAAGAGCCTCACCGGTGACACCAGCTTCTGTTCCCATTTTGTCTGCAAAGTAAGTGTGTGGGTGCACTGATCTGCTGTGGTGACACTTGATTTTTTTTTTTTCTGGAAATGAAGTGCATTCACCCTTAAAAATAAAGATACAGGGGGAAAAAAAGTGTCACATGCTGTCCTGAGAATACAAACCAGACGGCTTTTAAATGCTAATGATTTTCTCAATTTGTCCACACTCGCCCTTTGTGCAGAAACGGTCTTTTAAGGTCAGACAATTGTTTAATTATTTTCAGCTTTGAATCTCAAGGGCAAATATGTAGCATTAATCCCTGAAACATTATCACATGAGGACAAGCAGATTCCTTCTAGATGTTCTGTTCAATATGCACTAAAAAAAAAAACACAGAAAGGTCTCTGAAGATGATAATGAGATACTGATGCTGAGGTTAATGACATGAACAATTCATCTCAGCGTCCCTCTCCCGAGAGAGCTTTTGTGGGGAGTGGATGAAACTGTGCTACCACTATATATTTTACAGAACAAAAAAGATAAAATTACTGCTGAGTGAGTTGTCAAATATTTAAAGAAAAATGTATTTTTCCACTACTAAAACAAGAATTGTCTTTTTCCTGATGCTTGATAAATCTTCCAAGCCTTTTCCACTAGTTCATCAGCCATGATAACTGTATTGAAATGAAATATTTACTGAGAGAAACCAAAGGCTTTGGTCTTGATGAGAAAAATACCCCCATGTTACGGGTGTAAATATAAAAATGCCGTTGAAATGTGCACTCTTTATATAGAAATACATAAATTTTGTATGCAACTTAGGCAGTTTGGAAGTAGAAGAGAGGTGAATAGAAATAGAATGAAAAAGTGTCGGATGTCTTCACAGAATTAGGTAGGTGACAGGGTTGTGGTTAAGGAGGAAATTAATATATCCATGTGTATGTAAGTTTTTAGTGTGCATACCTATTTTCTTTGCAGTATATATAAGTTTTTACAGGGTATATTTATATTTTTACAGTACGTATATCAGAGTGTATATATGACAGTACATATATTACAGTATCTATATATTTACAGTATATTTATCTTGCATGTCAGCTGCTCTGTTTATTATAATTTTGATTGAAACATTTACACCTGACAATCTTGCAAATGCTGTAGTAAAGTAAATGATTCACTTGCAAATGTTGAAAAACAGAGACATTTCTGAAAAAAAAAAAAAATCAGCATTATTTTCATAAGGTAACCACCAGGAAATTCAAAATGAAAACATTTCTGGAAAAGAAAAAAAAAAATTATCAGCATTATTTCCATAAGGCAGCCGTCAGAAAATTCAAAATACTTCACCTGGTTAAATTCCTATTTATTAATGGAATTTCATCCAAGGTGATTTGCCTTTCTCTGCTTTGTGTGGTTTTCTGAAAATTGGACTTCTGGAGCACACATTCGTTATCTGGAGCATTAATGGTGAACACAAATTACTCATTTGCATAATAATTCACAGCACTGCATATTTATGCAATGGGCCAGTTCGTGCAAACTGGTGCAACTCTCAGATTTTTTTACTAGTTGAAAGCCTGTTTCTGATGGATAAAAGTTTCCCCTATGTAGGAGCAGTTTGTCATCACAAATTTCATATTTCTTTCCGTTTGCTGCTGTCTCCTAGGCAGATGGAAACGCCTGGACTGGTATAAAGAGAGTGTGTTGTTAGTTACCTGTTGGATATTGTTAATTTTACTCACTTTAATCTTATTCAGTGAAGGCCTTCTAAGAAAACATGAGCTTTGAAATCAAACCTTTCTGTGTGCATAAAAATCATCACAGAATTTTCTCTTGCAGGTGCAACTGTACCAGCCCACAGAGCAGTTCTGGTAGCTCGCTGTGAGGTAATGGCAGCTATGTTTAATGGTAATTATCTAGAAGCAAATAGTATTCTGGTTCCAGTGTATGGGGTTTCCAAAGACACTTTCCTCTCCTTTCTAGAATATCTTTATACCGACTCCTGCTGCCCAGGTAAGAAAATTTAAAAATACATGTATATCTGTTACTCATTTTTCTGCAGTGGGTTATTGACAGAGAATAATGTAGCAGCATTTATTTGTTTGAAAAATGACAGTATTTTTAAGCATAATGTCTCAGGAGAAAGGCCTTGCTCCTATTGTGCAATAAAAATAATAAAAACAAAAAGAATCAGTCTCATTCAAGTAAAATCAACTGTAGGCAGAACAAATATGGCAAATCAATTCCTGTATTTGTTCTGTGCTTACATAGCAAGACTCAAAACCTCTGAAATTTCATTTCTGGTCCATCACAATATTTGGGAATTTCTTTCTACATCACAATAATACTGCTTTCTAATTTTAATTCTGGGTTGTATTTCAAAATTGTCATTTTGTTTAGCTTACAGTTTGTTAAGTTTTATATAAACGAGGTTAAATTGCAAGAATGCCTTGTTTATACACCAAGATACCTTATTTGTCTGTAAAACTAGAAAAAAAGTTTGTCGGCCAGAGTATTGGGCAAGAAATACTGAAGTGAAGTATTCTTCGTGTCTTAACCTTTGTCTTTTTTAATTAGAAGAAAATCTAATACTAAATGTAAATTATAATTTAAATACAGTCAATTTTCCTTTGATATAATGAATGAACGAATAATCTGATATGTATTTTTGCTTTTGTTTGTTTTTTTTCAAATAATTCTACCTTGTTCACAGATTTTCCATATGTTTATCTTTTCAGTCTATCTAACATTTCCTTGTCCATCAGTTTAAATATGCAACCACA
>VWZK01010070.1:1063-20102 GCA_013396935.1 Baryphthengus martii | reverse complement strand
CGCATCGCTGTATTTCCTAGTGCCTCCCAAATATCTGAAAATCAGAATATGTTTCCCCCCAGTAAACAGGAGAAGAAAGTCTGTTTTAATAACCCTTTGTTAGTGTGCTCATAGTGTACTTTTCCCCATGAGGAAATAAAATCACAAGAGTTAAGTCCGCTCAAAATACATCCTTATGGTACTGGTAGGGACTGGGAGGGAAATGGAAGGGGGTCGAGAGCCCTTTGTAGGTTCTGTGGGAGAAAATTCTCTGGCACTAGCAACGGGTTTTTTTTGAGAAAAGTGGGTCTTGTCATCCTAAGTCCTCTCAGCAGCTGAAAACATTAAAGTCTGGGAGGCGACCTTCATGGGTACACCAGTGCTGTGAGGAATATCGGCTTTTGTGATGAGACTTGGAGCTCCCCAGTGGGGACTCTGTTTAAACTAAATTAAATTAAACTCAATTAAATTTTCTTGACCTAAGTCATTCATCATGCCACTAACATATGTGTGCGCAGTGATACGGATGACAGGTTGAACCCAGCCTTGGCACAAGGGTGCCTGTCTGAGCACGGGAGCTTCGCTGTGAGTGTCACCTTCTCGAGGAACGAAACGCCTCATTTTCAGTCTGGTATTTTTAATCCTGCTTTGTCCGCTGCCTTTAGTTTTGGGGTGAAGTCTGAGTCTGGAAAGATAAAGAAAAGACGCTGAAAAAAAGTATTTCGTGTTTGCCCAGTGTCCGTAGAAGGGCATCTCAAAAGTACCTGGGAACTGCAGCTGGAAGATGAGGATAGAGCAGCAAATTGTTGGAGATTAATTTTCTTTTTTTTGTTTGTTTTGGCTTATAAAAATAGTTTTTATATTTCAAGATAGTCTTATAGGTAAGTTGTTCTTTTCAAATTCCATGCTAGAGTGATAGGGACTTTTTTTCCTGTTGACACTTTGCAGAGGTTGGGAGGGTCTTTGCTTTCTGATTTTTAGGTACAAAACCAAACAAAAAAACCCAGGACTTGTGACTCAGCTGGCAGCTGCAGACTCAAAATAATTCTAAGGTTAGTTTCACGCAAGAATAATAGCAACTTGTTTTTAAAAAAAGCTTTTCTTTTGGAGCTCCTAAGAGTTCTTTTAAAGAACTTGAGATATACTTACCTACATCTTGCATATAAGGAGTCTGACAAATGGAGCATTACACTGCTTTTGCAAGATCACTAAAGAAAATGGAAAATGTTAAAGAGGAAAACGAAAGAAAAAACAATACGTATGGAAATCAGTTGTGGCAAAGAAAGCTCGTTTCCTATCATTACAGGAGAAATTAAAAATCAAACTGGACGGGTACAAATAAAATTTACAGTTTTTTGAAGTGTAACATCAAGAACAAGTGATCATACAGCTGAGCTACAGCTGGATGCCCAACAGCATCTGTGGCCACGGCGCATGCTTCTACCAGCAGCCAGCAAAATTATCAAAAATATGGATTATATGCCCCATACTGACTTCTTGTACAAAACTGATCAAAAACTTGTGTGAATGCTTGTCCACGTTGCACATAGTCCTAAATTTTTCACACTTTGAAAGCTTTCCCAGTTTGTTTTGGTTTTGTTGTTGGTTTTTTTTTTCCCGAAGTTAGCCTGTCGCCAATAATTTAAGTGGAGGTAACAAATAACAAAATGTTATTTTTGACTTTCAGTAAATGTTTTCTAGGTTATTAAAAATAAGCTCAATGGAAATACCAACACTTTATATCCAACCAAGAGAAATATTTTGCTATTGTGTATTTTATTCAGCAGCAACCACAGGTTTTATACAGAGAAGCCAGGCAGTGTGAAAATATTTGTTATTTATTTGCAGATTAGTGCAAATTAACTACTCAGACATTACAACAGCTCCCATTCTACCCAGTGTCCTACAACACTGCCTGTATCAGGTGCAGATGTGCTGTCCTTGCTGACACAGACCATCTGATAAATTTAAATTCTTAGAAGAATTCTTATTATAAATTCTAATTTTTATTCTCTGTGATGATTTTCTGTAGAAACGTGTTTATCTTAAAGCTATTTTAAAAAATGATACTTTAGCATTCAGAAATGTGACTGGAAGTAGGTTGTGATGCTTGGAGAGTTCCTGTTGGTGAGGTTTTTTTGGTGGACGCTTGAAGACCGTATCCAGTATGGATAGTCAGGAGTTAGGGTGGCACTGAGTTCGGTATTTATCAATAACTTTGTATGGAATAAAGTTAAAATTGCTGCGGTGTAAAAATTTACTATGGTATAAAAATGTAGATTGTGGTATAAAGTGAAAATCAGAAACCAGATGAAAAAAACCCTGTTAATTAAGAAAGAGGTTTGGAAAAAAAGTAAATGGTCAGAGGAGGAAGGCTTCTGCTAATCCCTTCATCTCCAAAACTCCCAGGACATTGGCAGCGTTGGGATTAAAGGAGGCTGATGGTCAATTCAGGTCTCAGAGGGTTTGGAATTACGGTCTCGGACTTAATTTTTAAGTGGTGATTCAACTCCCGAGTCCTTCATTAGAGCTGACTCTCAAAATGCACTTTTAGAAGACAACTTTTTGAATAATGGGTGGCACTGCCCAGTTCTTGCTGTACTGATGTTTGTGTAGCTTATCAAGAATAACCAAAAATATTCCTGCACTAATAATGTTTTCCACATGATAGTTTAAAAAACCCACCTCTGCCATCATCCTTTAGCTCTTGGTGTATTTGATTTGAAAAAAAAACCACAACAAACTGTTAGAATCAAAAATCCCACTATTTTATTAGGCATGTACTGAAACTCCTGTATGTTTTCCTTTTAACATACCCTGACTAAATGTATAAGTTTTTAGAATGAACATGTAAAATTTTGTTACAAAATAAAACACTTTCTCTAGTCAGAATCATGTGATTATTTGCCCGCGTGTATTAGAGATCTGAGCTTTACATTGGAAATATTTTATACATTCTATGAGAATGATAAAGTCATAGAGTGATTTGGGTTGGAAGGGACCTTTTTAAATAATCTAATCCAAAAATCATAGAATAATGTGGCTCAGAAGGGACCCTTACAGGTCTAATCCAACTTTCCTACAGTAAGTAGGGAAGGGTTGGTAAAAGATAGGAACAGGTTGCCCCGAGAGGTGGTGGCTGCTCCATCCCCGGCCCCAATGCAGGGGAGGTTGGATGGGGCTCTGAGCAACCTGCTCTAGTTGCAGATGTCCCTGCTCCCTGCAGGGGAGTTGCAACAGATGGCCTTGAAAGGTCCCTTCCCACCCAAACCAGTCTGTGATTCTGTGATTCTTTGGTCTTCAATGGGGCCTTGATCATCCCATGGACAGCCCTGGCTGCCCCTCACATGTCACACAGACCCATGAGAGCGTCATGCTCAGCTACTCGAGGAGACCATCCAACACCCAAGCGTCTTCAAGTTCAGCCCTTGGGCTGCTGGAGTGCCCCACTACTCTTTCTCCACACCAAAAAGACACTTTTTCTGTTTCTTCTCCCAGCCTCAGCCCTCTCTGGCACTGGATGTTTTAGGAAAGACTTCTTAATCCAGTTTTGTCTTCTCCAGCCCCACCTGACAACCGTTTCTGAGCTGTGCCATCTGCTGCCGTGTGCTTGTGGCTGTTCCTGCAGATCTGGAAACCTGAGAGCCCAAAGCTGAGCATCCATGGAACGGCAACAGCAGCAGCAGCAGCAGCGTTGAGCAGTGCTGGGAACTGCAGGAACAACCCGAAAGAGAAGAGATTTCCTGGCAACGGGTGAATCTGGGAGGGAGAGAGGAACCGAGGAAGGGAGAGAGTGGGCAGCTGTGAAGTGACACCGTGAAAGCAGGAACCGGCTTCCCGGCACAGGGGGGATTGGTGGGATTAGTAGCAAGAGAAAGCAGAAGCAGATTTCCAGGCTGAAGAGAATGAAGTGAGGTTTGCCAGTGAGAAAAGCCGGTTACTGGGAGCAGGAGGTGATTTCCCAGCAGGAGGGGGATGCGGGAGAGGGACGGGTGAGCTTTTTTCCTGGGTTGTTTGTTTTTGTCGTTGTTGTTTGTTTTTTGTGTGCTTTGGTTTTGTTTTGGGTTTTTTGGTTCAGTTCAATTTGGTTTTGGTTTTTGTTTTCATTTGGGTCTGCACTATCCCCTTGCTGTCACCATTTGCTGTAATTCTGCGGGGTCTGAACCTGCAGTTGCAGAGAGAGGGGAAATTCAGTCAACACAAAACGTGGGAAGTGAAAGAAAGGGCAGGATGTGCTGAAAAAGGTCCAGCATAGGCTGAAAAACAGCAGATGGTCATAGCTGTGAAGTAACATGACAAAAGGCCAGACAAAGTGTAAATGGAGCAGAGGTCGAGCCAGAAATGAGACTTTTCTGTGCCAAGCAACTTGGAGAGTAATTTGTGATAGTAATCCCTGTATCCAACAGACTCATTACAGCACCAGACCCTCACCTTGGGGTGATGTACCAAGATAAAAATGGTCGTTGTTTGTAGTCAGCACCCTTTGTTTCCCCCTGGCTATTAGACCTTCTGATTAATATCCTGGTTGCCTCATCTGAATCAATTGACTCTAGAAACTCCGAATATCCAAGAAAAGCATCCAAACGTTTTGAGTTTAAGATTAACGTGACTCCTTGTGCTTTTATCACGAGCCTAAACAAACATCTCATTACAGATCCCTGAGAAAGCTGTTTCTAGAGTCAACCTTACCAACGCTGACTTGCTGTTACACCACAAATCTGGTGGAACTCAGAACGTCACCAAGCTGAACCCCAAGGTTCCCAGGCTGTGAACCAGGACAAGCACTGGAGTAGTGTCATTTATCACAGAATCCTAGAATGGCTTAAGTTGGAAAGGACCTCAGAGATCATCTCATCCAACCCCCTTGACACGGGCAGGGACTCCTCTCAACTAGAGCAGGTCACTCAAGGCCTCATCCAGCCTGGCCTTGAACACCTCCAGGGAGGGGGCACCACAACTGCTCTGGGAAATCTGTTCCAGAGTCTCACCACCCTCAGGCTGAAGAACTTCTTCCTAAGATCCAATCTAGCTCTATTCTCCTTCAGCTTGAAATCATTTCCCCTCGTCCTGTCGCTGGACACTCTTGGGAAAAGTCCCTCTCTGGCCTTCCTGGAGGTTCCCCTCAGATATTGGAAGGCAGTCAGAAGGTCCCCCGGAGTCTTCTCTTCTCCAGGCTGAACAATCCCAGCTCTCTCAGGCTGTCCTGGTAGCAGAGGTGCTCCAGCCCCTGGATCATCTTTGTGGCCCCCTCTGGACTCGTTCCAACAGATCTATTGTCCCTCTGATGGTGGGGACAACAGAAGTGGACACAGTACTTGAGGTGGGGTCTCACAAGATCAGAGTAAAGGAAAAGAACCACCTTGATCTGCTGCCCACCCTCCTGTTGATGCTTCCCAGGCTAGGGTTGACCTCCTGGGCTGCCTGAGCGCACTGCCGTCTCATGTTGAGCTTCTCCTCACTCAACACCCCCAGGCCGTTCTCTTCAGGGCTGCTCTCAACCCACTCTGTTCCCAGTCTGGAATTGTGCCTGGGATTGGCCCCACCCAGCTGCCGGACCCTGCACCTGGACTTGTTGAACCTCATGCAGTTTGCACTGGCCCGTTTCTGCAGCCTGTCCAGGTCCCTCTGGATGGATCCCTTCCCTCAAGTGATATTTACTGTATATCCAAATGTCATCACACACACACAAAAACAGCACTAAGGCTTTATGGAAGGTAAAATCACAGAGTTGCACAAAACTGAGGATTTTAGACCTTCTATCTTTAGAACTTCTATTTTTAGTTTCTCCTTTCGTGTCACAATACACACGGCGAGATGGCTGCATGGGTAAGATCTTTCCTCTCCTTGGTAAAGGGTCACTGGAGGCCAAACACTCTTCACTGAGATCCTCTAATGCAAGAGGACTCAATTTATGGCACATAATTTAACTTAGAGCAAAACCACCCCAGACTAACCCTCCTCCGAATNTTGGCCTTCTGGGCTGCCAGCGCACACGGCCTGCTCACATCCAGCTTCTCGTCCACCAGCACTCCCGAGTCCTTCTCCACAGGGCTGCTTTCTATCACCTCATCCTCCAACCTGGATTGATGATGTGGATGCTCCAGTCCAGGTGCAGGACCCTGCCCTTGGTCTTGTTGAACCTCATGAGGTTCACCTGGGCCCACCTTTCCAGCTTGTCCAGATCCTTCTGGATGAGATCCGGTCCCTCTGGCCTATCGACAGTACCACTCAGCTTGGTGTCATCTGCAAACTTGCTTATCATTATCATCGGCAGCAGCACCAGCTTCTGCCCCATGGTCCAAAATTCTGGAAGGCGTGCCCTCAAGCAGAGCTTCTGACATGCCTCCAGAGGCGCGTGGTGCTCCCACACGTGAGGAAATTCCTGCCACAGGCACTCCCTGACATTACATGGCAACGTCTCTGAAATTCGCTGCTAGATTTTAAACTTTTCACCCTGTGGCCGTTCCAGCTGCGTAAAACTGGAAGCAGCGAGTTCTGCTTGAGAATGGCTTCCAAAAAAAAAAAAAAAAAATTCTGCTGTGCAATCTAGGAAACGTCTGTGCTGAACTTCTCATATTTAAAGACTGACCTTAGCCTGGGAGAGTGTTATGAGACACTGTAAAAAAACCCCACGATATGCTACAAAAACTTGAATCTGCAGAAATTTGCACAAGTCAGCAGATCTAAGACTGGCTGAAATGAGAGATTGTTACTCTGCCAAGAGGAAAAGGATTTTAAACGTGCCAAGAATTAAATTTTTGGCTTTCTCATTCCTTTCCAAGCATGGGATGAGGCCTGTGATTTTTCCTCTTTCTCTCCTGGTGAGGGTGAGGAGGAGTAGCAACCCCATCTGGTGTCACTGGGGGTTTTACAGAGGGAAGTAGGGTGCCTGGCTCCTTGTCCAGCTGGTGGTGGCGAGGACAGGCTTGTGCTGCTTCATCCCAGCATGATCCTGGGAAAGTGGGACCATGTTCTAGGGGAGGCTTCATCACGGATTTGTTGCCAAGGGACCATATTGACAGAGGCCACAAGTCTGGGCTGAATTCTTCTCCTTAGACTCTGTCTGCTCAGAAAATCATAGACTCATGGACAGTTTGGGGTTAGAGGGGGCCTTGCAAGGTCCTCCAGTTCAACCCCCCTGCAGGGAGCAGGGACATCTGCAACTGGAGCAGGTTGCTCAGAGCCCCAGCCAACCTCCCCTGCAGTGGGGCCAGGGATGGGGCAGCCACCACCTCTTGGGGCAACCTGGGCCAGCCTCTCACCACCCTCAGCACCAACAGTTTCTCCTTCTCTCTGCTCTAAATCTCCCTCTTTTAGTTTCAAGGCATCCCCCCTCGTCCTGTCCCAACAGGTCCTGCTCCAAAGTCTGTCCCCATCTTTCTGACAGGCCCCTGGAAGCCCTGAAAGGCCCCCAGAAGGTCTCTGCGGAGCCTTCTCTCCCTACAAGTTAAATGTTTATGAAAAAACAAGTCTTGGGCTGTAAAAAACCAGCATTAATTCCACAGGTTTTAAATGAACTAGGCAAGGCAAGACAAAATCAATGTTATACTTTTTAAATTTATTTCTTTTCCAATAAGGAGGGAATAAAAAAGAGGATGGGAGAAATCAAAATTAGAAGAATTCAGGAGAGTTTTAAAAGTTTGATTTTTTTTTTTGTCTCATCATCAACTTCAAATGGTCTTTAAACTTTTTTTTTGGAGATGGTGTTATTTTAATGCCAAGTATATCGAGAACTCTTCACACAGTTTGACTTGGCAGCAGCCGTGCTGTAAGTTTCCCGTAAATCCATGTCCCAACACACCAGTGTTTACTCTTGGTCTGAGTCAGGCCCGTGCTATCTCAGTGGGACATTCTGCAGTTAGACATGTCCTCAGCACGCTGCATGACCCCAGGCACTCTCTACCCAAAGAACCTTTCTCTTTGGAATCATTGCGGGAAACCTCGTATCGCTTCCTGTCAGAGCAGCTATGCTAGAATGAAACCCTTACCCAAAAAGTGCTGCTCAAACAAGTCATCATGACCCTGCCAGGAAATGTCAGCCAGAAGGCGATGGGTCACCAGGGCAGAGGACGTGTGTACGGACTGCAGTGGCTATTTTCAAGACTGTGTTGGAGGAGATCACCGTTATAGTAGTCTGTTCATACCTCCAGCTCAGATAGAATCCCAGAATGATGGGGGTTGGAAGGGCCCTCTGGAGCTCACCTGGTGCCACCCCCCTGCTCCAGCAGGGTCACCCAGAGCAGGGGGCCCAGCAGCGCAGGGTCCAGGCGCCTTTGGAATCTCTCCAGACAAGGAGACTCCCCAAGCTCTCTGGGCAGCCTGGGCAAGGCTCCAACCCCCTCCCACCCAAGAATTTTCCCCTCCTGCTCCCAGGGAACCTCCTGGGTTCCAGCTGGTGCCCGGTGCCCCTTGTCCTGGTGCTGGGCACCACTGAGCAGAGTCTGGCCCCAGCCTCTTGCCCCCCAGGGGCCCTTGAGCTCTTGCTCAGCCTTGCTCAGCTCCCCTCTGGGGCTGCTCTTGTGCAGCTGAACAGCCCCAGGGCTCTCAGCCTTTCCTGCCCACACAGATGCTCCAGTCCATTGTAATCACATTTTTTGGGGGGAATGGAAAACATTGAGAATTTCCAGAAGGTCATTTGGGGGATACAGGTCAGAAAGAGATTGTAGAGAGAAAAGAGGCATTCAGAGTAAGTGCCTGATGGGGTCTGTAGAAAAAGAATCACAACTGTGAATGCAGCCACCTAGAGCAAATGTATTTTATTGGTAAGAGTCAGATCACGCTCCTCTTTCCAGAGGTACAGAAAGGTGAAGAGATGTTAACATATCAAAGCACTGATCAACAAAAGGAAAAGCAGATGTATTCATCAGAAAATGTGCATTTGATCTTGGAAAATTAAGGAAGCTGCCAGGAACTGGCTCCACGAAGCACATGTGTCGAAATAAGGAGGTCATAGCTGCTGGTCACCTGAAAGTAGAAACAGTGGACTTAAAAGGTGGAGAACACTGCTCTTGGGAACTGCTCGATTAATACAGTACCATTACAGAATGGACTTTGGAGACCTTTTAAATAGTGCTTTTACATGTGTATACATGCTAAAATATTTCACTAATATCCAGATACAGAATCATAGAATCACAGAATGGTGGGGGTTGGAAAAGACCGCTGGAGATCCTCGAGTCCAACCCCCCTGCCAGAGCAGGATCACCCAGGGCAGGACACACAGCAACAGATCCAGGGGGAGCTGGAAAGTCTCCAGAGAAGGAGACTTCACCACCTCTCTGGGCAGCCTGGGCCAGGCTCTGTCACCCTCACACCAAAGAAGTTTCTCCTCCTGTTGAGGTGGAACCTCCTGGGTTCCAGCTTGTCCCCATTATTCCTTGTCCTATCCCAGGGCACCAGTATATTCCTGCCTGTGTGTTACATATGCACACATTTTTTGTGCACATGCACGCAGTGGTTATATATAATGCACTCCATTCCAACCACCCTTGCTAAAAACCATCCTATCCAAATAGTAAGTTTTATTTAGTTAGGAAAATAAGGACCTCTGACTCTACTATGTCAAGCAATCAGCCAAGTGAGCACTTCAGTGTTCGATCCAAGCTACTGTCACGGTTCCACACTTCCCGTTCTGGAGCTCGCTCAGCAGTTGGGTTGCCGCAAACGCAATTGTGTCTTTTTGTACATCTTATCTTCTGAAAACAAGTAGAATATAACCTCCTTTCTGTGGGGCTGGCAGCCCTAACACCTCTTCCTCCTTTTCTGTATCAAGTCAAGTATTTGAGATTTCCTAAAAAAAGGCAACTCTCTCATTGCCAGCAGGCTACGGCAGGGATCGTCCCCCTAGGCTGAGCAATGGGGAGGTCGCCCCTCGAATCCTGGAGTCGGCTTTGGGGCCCTCCCTCCCAGAAGGAGCTGGAGGGGCTGGAGCGTGGCCAGAGAAGGGCAATGGAGCTGGGGAAGGGGCTGGAGCAGGAGTGTGGGGAGGAGTGGCTGAGGGAGCTGGGCTTGTTCAGCCTGGAGCAAAGGAGGCTCTGGGAGACCTTCTGGTTCTCCACAACTCCCTGACATTCAGGAGCTTCGAGCCAGGGGCAGTCGGGCTCTGCTCCCAAGGAACAAGCGCCAGGACAAGAGGAATCTGCCTCAAGTTTCCCCAGGGGAGGTTGAAGTTGGAGCTGAGGAACAATTTCTCTCCCCACCCTGCAGGGTTGTCCAGGCGTGTGCCAGGCTGCCCAGAGCAGGGCTGGAGTCCCCCTGATCCCTGGAGGGGTTTCCAAGGCGTGGAGCTGTGGTGCTGAGGGACAGGGCTCAGGGGTGCCTTGGCAGGGATGGGGAAATGCTTGGGCTCCGTTTAAGGTCTTTTCCAATTGGAATGATTCTATAGTTCCCAGGACCAGCCCTTCAGTGCAGAGAGGACCAGAATGTTCCATTGCATCATTTGCCTCATCCTGCTCCACATCTTCTATTGATGCTGCTCTGCTTGTTCAGGTTACTGATTCTTTCTTCTGTGCCTTTTTGTCAGCACAGACATGGATTTTAAGCTGCGGCGCTCTGTCTTCTAACCTCCTGCTCCAAAGTGGTTCATCCAACACCTTCTCACTAGCAGAAAACAGCTGTGGGTTTCCTGTAAGAGTGTCCACATGTTTTTTTAAAATCAATTATAAAATAGTAAGAGCCCCTCTTCTTCAAGCAGTTGGGCTGAAACTTCAGAAACTTTGTTGCAGAGCAACAGCTTCTGCCTCCTCATATGAGGAAAAAAAAATAAAATAAAAAAATTTACAAGGTGAACCATTTTGTCTAGATCCTAGGGAAAGGCCAGCAACCAAAAATTGTGCTACCAGAGATTTTTGTGACTTTTCTTACAAGTACGAAGGAAGAAAGTCACAATGTAGACACTGCAACCAGGAATCCCAGAAGTGAAATTCACACTTTGCTGTTGTGCAGTGGTGCTTAACGCCGCTCCATCAAGCCGTGCGTCGCTGTTCAAAACACTCAAGCTCGTCCATACTAATGAAAAAGCTCTGCTGTTGGCCAGAGACTCCCCCCCCTCCGGACTTACCGCTGCTGCAACATCCTGGGGATGTTCTGGTACATCGTCTGCAGTTCGCATAACCCTCCGATGCAGGTGTTCCCAACAAACACATAAGGGACCTGAGCAGAAACAACAGCACGGATTAGTCAGTAAAGCTGGGCTGCTGAAGGCAAAGAGCAAGGAGAGGGCTTGTCTGGGAAGCAGACTTCGCTCCAAGGAAGCCGTGATTTACAAAATCCTCCTCTTCTCAATCCCAACCTCCCGTCTGTCTGAGAAGCTGCTGCTAGAGAAGAAGGGGTAGGAGAATCCTCTGCATCTTACAGAGGCTGCAGGAGGATAAAGCCACGCTCAGGACAGTGCTGGACATATGATCCCAAAGCAGCGAGAAAGCAACTCCAGGTGATGAGACTTGTGGAATGTACAGGCCATGTGTGAGTCCACAGCAGGTTCTCCAAGAACCGAGGAGTCCAACTGTCCCCCCGAGTGTGACAGAGCCCTGGGACAGGCTGCCCAGAGAGCTTGCAGAGTCTCCTTCTCCGGACAGATTCCAAAGGCGCCTGGACCCTGCACTGCTGGGCCCCCTGTTCTGGGTGACCCTGCTGGAGCAGGGGGGGGGGCACCAGATGATCCCCAAAGGTCCCTTCCAACGCCCACCACACTGGGATTCTGTGAGTGCTTGCCAGGCACATGACGCTGTCACGTGGATCGTGCTGTTGGCCACCTGATGGCCAACATTGCTGTAAAGGTCACTTGACACAGCCAACTGACATTGCTGGAACATCTCCTTCTCCACAGACCCCTTTTCAGATACTTTTTTTTCTCTTGTTACTCCGCAGCCCTGACTGCCTGCTATTGTTGCTGCCGATGCTGGTCCCTTTTCCTGCCCATTTCACAACCTGCCTGGGTGAGAGACAAGCAGCAATGAATGCAAAGCCAAGATTTAAACCAACTGAAAAAAAAAGCACGACCGAAAAACCCTCTTCTGAAGACCAGGAAAAACTACTGAACCTCAGCATCTGAGACTTCCTCAAGGCATGCACGTGCCTCTCTCCAGCAAGGGAAGTGAAAATCACTGTTGAGCTGGGAAAAAAGCACTCCAGCTAAAGCCAGGGAAGGTAGAAAGGAAGAAGAAGAAGAAAACACAGGCAGAAGTGAAATTACTGAGATGGAACTAGGTCAAGGACTCGAGAGAAAAGACACGGGCAACAACAGGCAGGAAATACTAAGAGGAAATTTGGATAGTTGGTTGGAAAGTCCTCTCCTCTGCTCCTCTGTGGTCATGGACAGGTCTAAATGTGGGAAGAAGACACCCTCACCCTGAGGAGGGGCCTCCATCACCCATGAGTTCCCCACTGCCCTCCCTGGGGACCTGAGCCAGCATCCAGCAGTGCCCTTCAGTATCTTCCTTCACCAATAGGATGTGCACCCAACCACACGATTAGGCTGGTGGTGACAGCCCGAGGAAAACACTGGCAACACCAACGCTTTATGCTTTATCCTCCCCCATTTCCCTTTTGCTCTTCATCTTGAATTTCTTGATCTCAGTCAGCTCTTCTCCTGAACCCTCACATCCCCTTATGGGTCAATGTTCAAAACGAGCCATCCCTGCTGTGTCCACTCCCTGCTCTTGTCCCATTCACATGGTTCTCCTTTGCCTGCTCTGGAGGTATGGTGAAGGCTGAGTGACATCATGGAATCACAGGATGGTTTGGGTGGGAAGGGACCTTTCAAGCTCCTCTGGTGCAACCCCCCCGCAGGGAGCAGGGACATCTGCAACTACAGCAGGTTGCTCAGAGCCCCATCCAACCTCCCCTGCAATGGGGCCAGGGATGGGGCAGCCACCACCTCTCGGGGCAACCTGGGCCAGACTCTCACCCAGCTGTCCTGATCCCTGCTGGACAGCTGGACTAGACAACCTTGAAAGATCCCTTCCAATCCCAACCTGTCTGTGATTCTATGATCACCATGCCAGGCTGGGGCAGGGTGAGGCATCAAGCAGGAGATGCACATTAACAGTCTGACAGTCCCTAGAGAGCAAACACCTTAATGACCTTGCCCACGTCCCCCATACAAACCATCTGCCACAACTAGGGAGTGAGGCTGGGCTCCAGCACCTTGCCAATGACCTGCTCCATGATGGACCAACAAAGGCTCAAGGCTGCCTCTCCTCCAGCCATGTCAGACCTCCCTCCTGGGCTGTCTGCCTTGGATGGGTGGGCGAATCCAGATGTCCCCGTGTGCTCTCCCCCTGGTCCCAAACTCAGGATGGGGACAGGGAGTCAATCAAAAAATAAAGTCGTCTCTGCCACTCCTAAAAGGCTATGATACAATAGGCAGGATCAGACACAATCCAGGAAAGAAGCTTGGCTCTGAGAAGCGAGGACTTTACAGGAGGTACGGGAGATAGCAGCAGCGCTTCGTCATCACTTGTGCAGGACAGACATAGGGACACTTCCCATCAGTGCCGGAGGGCAGTCCCACTCTCCTGGAAGCAGAAGTACAGGTCTGGATTTACCCCAGGCTCAGTTCAGCCTCAGGTCCGGACATGTAGCCAGAGCAGGAACAATCTCCCCAAAACCCATGTGATGGGGACAGTGTGGTCCCAGCGTTCCCTTCTGCTTCACTTCACAGACTTTAGTGTCATTAAATTAGATTCGGGATGAAAAAAAGCCTGAGGGGTTCATTATGCAGAGCTATCACTAAGACTTGTCGATCTTAGAAGTCTTTTCAACCTGATGATTCTATGATTCTATGATTCTGTGATTTTATGATTCTATAATTCTATGCTTCTGTGATTCTATGATTCCATGATGTTATGATTCTATGAGTCTGTGATTCTGTGAGTGTATGTTTCTATGATTTTATGATTCTACGATTCTACTATTCTAAAATTGTACAATTATACAATTCTGTGATGCTATGATTTTGTGAACTGCCTGACCTGTGTGACAGTACTTCTGATGAAATTACTTCTTGAATCTCAAGGACAAAAAGTTGCTCTCTAAGACAGGTATGGCTATTTAATGCAGCTTCAAATGAAGTGCCCGCTAGATTTCATAAATGCAGCATCTACCTCATGGCCAGCAGCAAGGATGCCATTGGAGAGGCTTCTCCTGCTTCAAGTCAGAGGGGAAAGCAGTCTCCAATTCAGACAAACTCACAGTCCTATGCCCTTTGCTGCTTCAGGTAGCATTGTAGGAAAACCTTGAAGGATTTTTGGCTCACAATCCTAGGAACACGCAAGCACCCCCTCCATCAGCCCTTCTTTAGCCAGCAGGGTCACAAATAAAGCCTTGACAGCGGGTTTCTTCAGTGCTTCTGCGGGATACAAGAGCGCAAGGGTCTGGGGGAGGCGCAGCACGTCCTGGGAGCAGCAGGAGAAGCTCCGCGCTCGGCGGTGGCACCGGCTGCGCTCGGCGGTGGCACCGGCTGCGCTCCCCGGCACCACCGATCCCTCCGCGGGTTCTCCCGGCGCTCAAGCGGGGAAAGCAGCGGGGAAAGAGACCTCGAGTCAGCCTCGGGAACAGCCGCGCAGACTATCCCGGGACAAAGCACCAGCAAACCGGCAAACGCGACTGCCACAACTCACGTTTCTCCACCCCGTCGTTTGCCGTAAGTAATCCTGGAGCTCCTGGGAGCCGCCGATATCGACCACTCGCAGGCGTCCCGGGGCCACGTTCTTGAGCATCTCCACGGCGTTGGTGCTGTAGGGGCAGCCGGCCCTTGCGAACACGGTGACTTTGCCGTGCTCGATTCTGCTCTGCACGAAACTCTCGGCCATGGTGCGTGCGGGGGGTGAGCAGGAGCTGCTGCCCTTCTCCAGCGGCAGGACAGGCAGGAGGGCAGCGGCAGTTCTGTTTCCGAGGCATTTATGAGGTGCACGGAGCCTCTCTCCCTGAAAACTCCTCCCCAGGAGGACGTAATCCCTTCTCCTGATCAGTTGCCTGAAAGCGCCAATGCTTTTACTTTCTATGTGTTTTTATAGAAATCCAGAATTGCTTAAGCAAGGAACAGTTTAAAAGCAGGAAATGTCCTGTTTTGGGCTGAAACAGAACAATTCTGCTCAGTGATTTCCCTTCCCAGCTGGGTCTCTGCTCAGTCCCAGCACTGTCTGGAGCTCCCGGCAGGTTTCACAGCCGGTCTCCTCTTCCAGCAGTGACCACGCTCCGTGTTCAGAGTCCCTACCAAGGGCTGGGGGGGCAGAAAGGCTCTGCCTTGTCCTGGCTCCTGGGCAGACCAAGGTCCCTGCTCCACCTCGTGCCCCACCTTGGGCTGCAGGGAGTCGGAGGTGGCACCTGCGGGGAGGAGCGGCCAGGACAGGGGACCCCAAAGTGGCCACCGAGGGATCCATCCCATGTGAGGCCTGTTCGGGGTAAAGCTGAGGGGTCACCAGGGTCAGGCCTCTTCTCCAGTGGCCGGTGTCCCAGGAGGACTCCGTCCGTTCTGCCTTCAGTCCCAATTTGTGTGTTCCTGAGTCCAGTTCCTGAATCCAGCTCCTGAATCTGTTTCCCATCTGGTGCTGAGTCCAGTCTGGAACTTGCCCAATGCCTGCTCCACAGCATCACTGGTGACAGTGATGGAATTGCCATCAGTGGTTTGGGTTCAATACTGATTTTATATCTATTTGTGTATATTCCATTTTACTGTCACTATTTTCAGTCAAGCTGGTTTAGTTTTCATTTCCCATCTGTAAGTCGCTCTTCCTTATTCTCTTTCTTTTCCCCCTTGGGCAGGGAGAAGGGTTAACAGACAGCCTGTGTCTTCTGTCTACTGGCTGACCCTGCCCTAACCCCTGACAGGAAGGCACTTGACCTCTGCTGCTATTCCAGTGCCTTTCAGTTCAAGTTTTGCCAGAGCTGTGCATGAACCAGTACCATGGCTGAGGCTGAACTCCCACCATGGCTTCCTTCCACTTCCATAGGTTTGGCGGTGCCTGTCCTGCTCCTCACTTCTCCTTTTGCAGGAGGACAAAACCACCTTGGGATTGTTTGCATCAGGAAACCTGCAGGTGAGTTCATTGACACCCATCCTCTTGCCGTACAGGCTTCCCACCCCAGAAACAAAAATGAAATATGTCCGTAAATATTTCCACCTCGATTGGAAAAGACCTTTAAGCTTATCGAGTCCAAGCATTGCTCCATCCCTGCCAGGGCACCACTGAGCCCTGTCCCTCAGCACCACAGCTCCACGCCTTGGAAACCCCTCCAGGGATCATGGGGACTTCAGCCCTGCCCTGGGCAGTCTGATCATCTTTTGGTCCATTCTTCCTTAAGGTTTAGGAATTAGTCACACAGTAGTTTTATTCCCAACAGACATCTGAACTTGTATTTGGTCAGAGGGAACGCTGGGCAACCCTGGTTGCAACAAATCCCCATTTTGGACAGCGGCTGCTGTTTGTTTTGTGGGTGCCTCCGTGACATCATTGGCATAGTCAGTAGGATGTCGATAGAGGCACAGATGTGCTACAGAGGCACAATTGTTTGCCCACTCCCCTAGACGTAAAATGGGCAAGGGAGGAGTCGTCCAACCCTGTAGAGGTCGTGGCGAAGATGGATCAAGTCCTCACGAGGCTTTGGAGGTGCACAGATCAAGGGGCTCTGTGTACCATCCTGAGCGCCTGTTTGGTTCAGGAGCAGGATCATTCCAGAATGTTATAATCTAAACTGAGGTACTTGGAGAGAAAATTGAAAAGAATCAGAATCATAAAACGGCTTGAATTGGAAGGGATCTTAAAGACCATCCAGTTCCAACCCCCTGCCATGGGCAGGGACACCTCCCACCAGAGCAGGTTGCTCAGAGCCTCATCCAGCCTGGGCTTCCACACTTCCAGGAATGAGGCTTCACAGCTGCTCTGGGCAACCCCTTCCAGTGTCTCACCACCCTCAGAGTGAAGAACTTCTTACTATCCAATCTAAATTTCCCCTGCTCTCGTTTAAAACCGTTGTCCCTTGTCCCATCACCATATGTCCTTACAAAAAGTCCCTGCCCAGGTTTCTTGTAGCCCCTTCAGATACTGGCAGGAGAGAAGGAGTGGATGCATTTGTTGATTGAACTGATATTGGCACAGACAGAAAATTCCTCCAGGGCTATCCAAATCCACAAATTAATCCCCAACACAGACTCTGAGGATTTGGATGGAGACAGCTACAGACACCCTGATGAAAATAGTCCTGGGGAAATTGAGGAAACGGAGGAGAAGGAGGTGTGACTTGTTATTAAAACAGAGATGCACATGGGACCGCATGGCGGGAACCCCCACGCCACTGCCTGTACCACCTTTGGTCAGGACACAAGCTCTCTGAGCTCTGGGATGGGTTTTTTCAGCCGAATGAAACCCGAACAGAATATTTGTGGAGAGTCTCTTTGGCAGGAGGTGACGGACACTGCTGAGTGCTGATGAGGCAGCAGGGTTTGGGCCCCCAGAGTGTCCCTGAGCGACCAGTCGATCACATCCCGAGCGGCTTATTGGGCTGGGGGTGTGCACTCTATGGAAAGGGGAGAGCCAGTAGTTAATCGGGTGACAGAAGTGTGGGAGTTGACGTCAGCAGTACAAACAGTGGCCTGCATCCAGGCGATCGATGTAGGAGGGAAGGCGCTGCAGGACCCTCGGCTGCACCGGCGGATCCCGACCCCCTCCGGCCGCTCACTAAAGAGCTACTGGACATTTTAGAGACTCACGTCCAGGCTCTCAAAGAGAAGATACAGAGGCCATAGAATGTTACCACCAAACCCCTCAGAACCCGTCCTTGCCCGTGGTGACTCGGGCAGATATGTTACTAAATATAGTGATGTACGAGCGTGAGCTGGGACCGCCTGCACCAGGCGGCGGCACCGGCAGCGGGGATAAGAGGATGTGATCAGTGAGTCACTGAACCAGCCTCCCTTCCCCCACCTTTCTCTGGAGTCTGAGCTCTCCCGAGGTAAATGGAGGTACGAATCAGCCAGAAATGACTTGAGGAGAAAAGCGAAAGCGCTGGGGACGCTCTGGGCAGTGCTACACAGAATGCCCACCGACCTCGAATTGCCAGAGGGGAAAACCAAGGGTCAGGGAGAAATGTGGACGACAACCTCTCCTCGGCAGGACAGTGCAGTTAACCCTTTCGCACCCCTGCGAGCGGAGCCGAAGGGGTAAAAAAAACCACTAGAAGCACCGGTGCTGCCCGCTCCGCAGGGTGAGCTCTGGCCAAGGGTCCGCTGATAGGGAACCTTGATAAACACATTCTCGTGGGTCAGGAGCGAGTAAGTTTAGAATTCTGAATTGATACAGTAGCCCAAATTAGAATCATAGAATCACAGAATCGTTTAGGTTGGAAGGGACCTTTCAAGGTCATCTGGTCAACGCCCCCTGCAGGGAGCAGGGTCATCCTTAACCAGAACAGGTTGCTCAGAGCCTTGTCCAGCCCCACCTTAAATATCTCCAGGGATGGGGCCTCAACTACCTCGCTGGGCAACCTGTTCCAGTGTTAGCGTCCTAAATAAGCAACAAGCCGAGGAGCTGGGTATCAAGCCCTCGGGGAAAACTATAAACATAATCGGAGTAGCGGGTACAGCAGGAAAACGTTCCCTGGCTCCACCTCCCGTGTCAGCTGCCAGGTGAAAGGCGGGTGGCGGCTGCGGAGGTGGCTTTGAGCCCTTACGGAGGGAATATTTTGGGGTTCGATGTATCGGGCGGGCCACCGCCGGGACTCTCCCGTGGGCTGCGCGGGGAGCTCTGGGAGCCGCGGGGATGGAAGAGGCTCTCACTAGGACCCTTCACCGCCTCGACTGCAAGTGCCCAGAGATGTTCGAACCTTTCCCCCGCCCCGTCCCTCCTCCTCCAGCCGAGGCACCGGCGGAGCGATCAGCGACCTGGAGGGGACAGATCATGAGCCGACCCCGTCCCCTGACAATTCTCCAGTCCGCCCAGTTCCGAAACTTGTTGCGTTTAACAATCGATCCGTTCGCAGCTGCCGTCCCCAGTGTAACTTCCACAGCACCAGTAAAGGGGTGCCCGTCCTGTGGTATCCGGGTGCCGACGTAAAGCGGGGG